>NMUG010001875.1:0-16926 GCA_002855965.1 Monotropa hypopitys | reverse complement strand
AAATATATATATATAGTCCACTTCCAGTCAAGAATCTCGCATTTTATTATTGTCTGGACCACTATTTTTTGACCACTTCCCGATCAAATTTTTACGATCCAAACCATTCAATGTGTTTAGAAAGTATTTTTTAGGGTCCCTGCAAAAAATGATCAAAAAACATGATTGAGAAGGTCTTTATTCGAGTAATTTTATACAGATTGTTCATTAAATTTCATAAGAAACTGTCCAGATAAAGTCCTTTCCGGTCATTTGTTTACTATTTCTCACAGGAACCCTTATCAAACATATTTTAAAGACATTAAACGATTCGAATCATGAAATTTTGATTTTAAAATAGCGATTTGGATCGTAAATAAAATCTGGAATCCCTAACTGGAAGCTCACTATATATAGGGTGGTGTGAGGACCACACATAAACTTATATACATATAAAGATATAGAGGGTCGTTGCATCCGTTTGATTATTGATCAAACGGCTGATACACAAATTATGATTTCCAAAAAAATATCAATCCACGTCCATGTCCATATCAATTTGTTTCCTAAATTTTGATCCAATCAAATCTGTATCCTGATTTCTCTCACCCATTCCTATCTCATTCCTATCTTTCTCTCACCCTGATTTCTCTCACCCATTCCTTCTATATATACACGCCAGCAACGATTCACAGTAGCAATCTTTCCCCCTCTGATCACTTGTATCCCCCTTCCATCTTCATCTCAATCTCCGTCCCCTTCTCTCTGTCTCTCTTTCTCACGCATAGCAGGTACGTCTCCCTCTCTCTCTCTCTCTCTCTCTCTCTCGTGACACTGCACCCCCCACCCACCCCCCATCTAACCTTTGTTCGACCGCCGCCCCTCCCCTCTGTGACGTTCGCCCCTCCCCTCTCTCACATTCGCCCCTCTCTGTCTCACCACCTCCGTTCTGCAACCTCAGTTAGGCACAGCCCCTTCTGTCTCTCACCACTTTAGTTCTGCACCCCTCCCCCGTCTCTCACGTTCGCTCGCCGCTATAGAAAATTGTATAACTGGGTTTGTGTATTGCGATTGAGTTTTGTTTTATAACTGCGTTCGTCCATTTATGTACTGATGTTTTGGTTTTGGTTTGGTTTTGTTTTGGTTTTGTTTCGATCTCCAGGGTTCAAAAATACATTTGTTTTCCAAATCAACTTCTTTTTCCAAAAGTTTTGATTTCATTTCAAAATCAATTTCGATTGAGAGGAGGAGGACGAATCTGTGAAGCATTGAAGGGTTTGTTTCTCTTTCAATTTTGTTTCTCTTCAATTTTGTCCAGAAAATTCTGGTTTTTAGTTTTAGTTTTATTTACATTGCCAGAAAAATTTACATAGCCAGAAAAATTTTGTTTTGTTTTTACACCTCCAGCGCTTCAAACGCGTGCAAAAATTGTTTAAAAACGCATAATTAGTTTTTAGTTTTAGTTTTGTAAACATGTTCATTGCAGAACACAGAAATTGTGTGTTGATTGAACGTTGCAGAACACAAAAATTATTCCCGGAAATTGTTTTGCCAAGACTGAAATTGTGTTGCCTTGCCAAACTTACGAGGTTTGTATGTCACACACACACTTTGCAGAACACAGAAATTGTTCAAGAAATTTGTTTTAACACCTTATAGTTCAGAACACACACTTGAATTGATTTTCGATTTGTATTTTTGTCCATTGATTCTCGTACACTCTTTGTACATAACTTTGTGTTGGCTGAAATTGTGCTGAAATTAAAATTGTGTCAATACTAAAATTGTGGCAATAATGAAATTGTTCCAATACTGAACATTGTATTTTTGCCAATACTTAAATTGTGTTATACATACAGAACATAGTAATTTGTCATTGTTGATTGCAGAATACGTGAATTTGTCATTGTGTTATACTGATAGTAGTTGTACACACATACTGATAGCAATTGTACACACACTGATAGTAATTGTACACACACTGATAGTAGTAGTAGTTGTTTTGTTTGTATCCTTCTAAAACTACACTAAGTTACACGATTGAAAATTTGTTTTCATTTGTTTTCAAAAGTTTTTCCTTTTTTTAATTTTTTTTTTTGAAAAATGTTAGCTTTTGTTGTAATTTTTCTATAGAGGTGAAAATTGTTTGATACTGTTCGAATTTTAAGATTTGTTCATGTCAAACACAAAAATATTATTTTAAGGCAAACAAAACAGAAAAAGACCACTCTCGCCATATCATTCATTTAATTTAGGGCACGTAACTGAAATTTATCCTTCATTTAATTTTTTTTCTACAACTAAACAAATTCACTCTCGTCGTACCATTCCCACCATTTTTCTATAACTATATGTATTTGGTGTATTGGGTGGATTAAGTACCCTTCATTTAAAGAGACCTCTTAATATTTACATAATTTAATTCTATCGAAAAGGACTTTATAATATTTACATAACTTTATGAAGAAATCAAAATTTTGACCTAGGATTCATTTCAATGGCGACCATGACTTCATGAAAGAATCATTTGTTGGTGTACCATGTTCAAGTCCAAAATCGGAAGAATCAGTTTGAAGTGTTCCGACAACTGATTTTACAAAGTTAAAGTTTGAAGTCCTAGAATTATTTTGTCGTATTCAAAGAGATTATCTTAAGAATAACAAAGAAAATCATGCATAAAAAGAAATCACAATTACTATAAATAAGTATCCAAAATTAGCAATACTTAAAAAATATGAAAATATTATTGGAAAAAAAGAGCAGTAGAACTGAGAGAAAAAGAGGGTGATTGGGATGACAATATAGGTTTAGGTTACGACTCTTCTTTTCGCACGTATAATACTTTTTCAACTTAATTGTTAGTGATTTTCATGTTCATCTAAAATTTGTATCTATAGTTGTGTGCTTTCATCCTTTCGTAAATGCATTATTTTGTGTGGTGTCTTTTCATTTTGTGGCCATATTTTGTATTTATTGCATTTTTTATTTGTTCGGTTAAATTCTTTGGTTAATGCATTATATAGATTGCATTCTCACTTTTGTCGTCCAATGTGTGTTTATTGCACTTTTTTATTTGAACCATTTTTATTGGTTTTGATTGTTTTTACTAGGTACACATACTGTTATGACACCTCCTACAAATTTGGATGTATTATGCAACTTTGAAACCAAACGTCATCGAGAGGATTGTGCTATTGAAATATTTATTGAGCAGAAAAAAGAGGAATGTCGGGTCTTGCAAACATATGGAGAAAAAACAACTGAATTTTATTTTATTCAGAAAATAGTACAATTATTATCTCCTAGATGAAATGATGTTAAAGAAATTATCATTAAAACAAATAATATCAAAACTGTTGAGGATTTGTTAAATATTTTACTTGCACTGAAGCAAAAAATGCACCCTCTTTAAATTGAGTTTGAGCAAACTCCAATGTGTTGCCTACTATTTGTGTAAAAGATCAGATTTTACAAAAAAAGAGAATTTTATAGATCAAAGAGTCGTGGATTTAAGCCAAATATTATAATTTTAGTTAATGCTATAGTAAATAATTTACATGGCCTAAAACCATCATTATTTAACAATTGAAACGAAACTTCATGGATATTAGAACATTGGGAGCTATGTTGGAGGAAATTGAAGTTGAACAACAATTAAGGCATGCAACGACTTCTGTACAGCGATTGAAGTAAAACTTGGAATGGGATGATTGCTATATTTTTTTTATCATTTATACTTTTTTATTTTCTATTTTTATGCCAAGAGTGGTTAATGTTGTACTTTTAATTATTGCAATGAATTTTGGGCAAATTCAAAAATTATTTTGTTAGTCTTATTTTAATTTATCATATTTTGTTAATGTTGTACAATGCTTTTGATCGCACTGTCGCAAACAAATATCCAAATGAAAACTTGAATTCCTTAGATCCATCAGACTTACTATTTTGTCATCACGTGTCATCGGTATATAGTATACCGAAAACAAAGATCAAGTGTTGTCATTCATCAGTGCCAAAGGCACTCTTGAGTGCCGAATTGATGCAGAGAAAAAAAAATTGAGATGAATGTTATATCTTCTCTTCTCCTTGCAGCCTTCAAACTACGTAGCGGAATAGGGAAATAATAATGAAATGGAATAGGGGATAGGTAGAATGTCGGATTGATTCTTAGAATACCTCCGTTGATTCTCTTCTCGATCTGTTGATCTGCTCGCAGATGCCAGAATCAAGGCTCGTTGATCTGTTGATTCGCTCACGAATGCCCAGAGGAACGGCTTCAAACACTCTCGTTGATTCTCACAGAGAATATCGAAATGAATTTGGTTAAAATGAACAAGCAAACAAATTGCCGTCAAGTTTCAATATCAAAAATCAAGCCCCCTCATTCTGTTACATCATAGCCTATATATAGGCGTACTAGAAGAAATCCAAAAACAGAAAAGAAACTAAGTACAAATATGGGCCACCGACATAATTAGGCCCAAAAAGGAAAAGTCAAAACCCTAATGGTTCGAATAATTACAAGAAATAGGAAAAGACAAAAATTACAATTTATTGTGGGATCAGAAAAAGAGAAAAGCGCAAGTCCCAGTTCTCGGGGCAAGTTCCCAGGAGTTGACGCCAGCTGCCTTATCCTTTGTCGCACAGAAGGAGAAAGGCTTTGTTGAGCTGCACTTTGATTCTTACTGCGCAGAGCAACCCAGTCTTGTCGAGATGAAGGTTTGTGTTTGGAGTAGAACCTCCTGCTGGGGGAGAGTAAATTGGCCTTCCTTGACGAGTACGGGCCCAGGATGGCCTCTTGGAGAAGACCCCTGCCCGTGCTGGGGAATAGGCAAACGAACTGCCCGCCTAGGAGTTCGACAGTGTTGTGATAGTGCGGGGCATTGGGTGTTGGCTTCTCATAGGACTAAGCCGGGTTTGTTGGCGTTGTTGGGAGTCCGGATATAACTTGCCGCGCTTAGTAAAAACAACATTGGAGCCCTTCTGTCAAGATAATTCCCGGAATGCCGAGTTGCAATGCGGCTGTTGAAGCCATGTTGTGGAAGGTAGTTTGACGGTCATGTTCTTCCACCTCCGAGGGCGGCGAAACCAATCTTGAAACCACCAGGTTTTTTTAATTCGAAGGTCAGCTACAACTATGACCCAACAAGAGGGCTTGTGAAGGTCCTGATGGGCCATCATGTGGTGTGAGGAGGGTTGCGGGGGATTGATGTTCAGTGCGGCAGACTTTCTGTGCCGCACACCCCATGTTGAAAAAAGTTCGACCTCGAACTTACAATTCCCTTCAGGTCAAGTTCTGTCACCCGTACTGATACATGATCCATCTCCAACTTGGGCTCTGAATCCTCAACTTCACACTCATTCTATCGGGGAACGTCCGTTGATGGAGCGCCTGTGCATCTTGGTCCCCCACGTTGCCTTCTATCGTCACACACAGTGTAGTTGGCACTTGTTGGGACAGACCATGGAGAGCATCTCCCAGACTTCATGGCTTGTCAGGTGAAGGTTGGTCACGGTTGAAGCGTTGTGGTCCTGGGCTGAGCTCCTCCTAGTTGCCGAGCGTGGTTGCTTGCCAGTTGGGCAGTGGTCGCACATCCCCATGTCGCCATGACTTTATGTGCGGGTCCGGGCTATCGGACTGCTGATTGGCAGGAGTTGGTGATTCCGCGCATGGTTTGAGGAATCTGGCCCCGCATGGATTGGGGAGTCGGCGATCCCTGTTGGTTGAATACCAACTGTTCAGCTTTCCTATTGGAGCGCGTTGGAACAAACTGAACTGCAGTAGCTCGGGGATAAGCTGCGCCGAGCTGTCGCACTGAGGAACTTGAGGTGGCGCGAACTCCCTCGGCTCCACTCCCTCCGCTCCTTCAGATGCTAACCACATCCGGGATATTTCGTGATGGGTAATCTCACCAGGGAGATCTATCATGAGTTCTAAAGACGATAATGACTCGGAGACAATCTCCTGGCATGTGGACATTTCCTGTGGAAGAGGTTCTTCGTCATAGGTCGGAGGCTGGTCATACCCATCAAAAGGGCTCACTGGGACTTCATGAGGATCCCCTTCGACGAAGAGAGATTCCTCCTCGTCAAGCCTCTGAATAACTAAGTCATCCCCTTCCACTACCAGACGGGGGCGCAAACTCTGTTGTCGCCGTCGTGGTGGGGACTGTTGTAGTAGTTGGGTGTAAATGGTGGCGACGCCGTCTACCACTTTCTTCATCGTTTCCTCCAATCGGTTGAGTTTATCGACCTGGCTGGTTTTCTTTATGGGAGTTGTCTTTTCAGATCGACGCCTGACCCCTGTAACTCCATAGATGGAACTTCTTCTAGAGGCCATCTTGTATAATCCTGGCGGAATTTCAGAACGGTGGGTTCTAGTAGAATTCGAACGAGGATTTGAAACGAAGGACCGAAATGAAGGGCTCTGATAGGATCAGAACGCAGTGCTCTGATACCAACTGATGCAGAGAGAAAAATTTGAGATGAATGTTATATCTTCTCTTCTCCTTGCAGCCTTCAAACTACGCAGCGGAATAGGAAAATAATAATGAAACGAAACAGGGGATAGGTAGAATGCCGGATTGATTCTCAGAATACCTCCATTGATTCTCTTCTCGATCTATTGATCTGCTCGCAGATGCCAGAATCAAGCCTCGTTGATCTGTTGATTCGCTCACGAATGCCCAGAGGAACGGCTTCAAACACTCTCGTTGATTCTCGCAGAGAATATCGAAATGAATTTGATTAAAATGAACAAGCAAATAAATTGACGTCAAGTTTCAATATCAAAAATCAAGCCCCCTCATTCTGTTACATCATAGCCTATATATAAGCGTACTAGAAGAAATCCTAAAACAAAAAAGAAACTAAGTACAAATATGGGCCACCGACATAATTAGGCCCAAAAGGAAAAGTCAAAACCCTAATGGTTCGGATAAGTAAAAGAAATAAGAAAAGACAAAAATTACAATTTATTGTGGGATCAGAAAAAGAGAAAAGCGCAAGTCCCAATTTTCGGGGCAAGTTCCCAAGAGTTGGCGCCAGCTGCCTTATTCTTTGCCGCGCAGAAGGAGAAAGGCTTTGCCGAGCTGCACTTTGATTCTTGCCGCACAGAGCAACCCAGTCTTGTCGAGCTGAAGGTTTGTGTTTGGAGTAGAACCTCCTGCTGGGGGAGAGTAAATTGGCCTTCCTTGACGAGTACAGGCCCAGGATGGCCTGTTGGAGGAGACCCCTACCCATGCTGGGGAATAGGCAAACGAACTGCCGCCTAGGAGTTCGACAGTGTTGTGATAGTGCGGGGCATTGGGTGTTGGCTTCTCATAGGACTGAGTCGGGTTTGTTGGCGTTGTTGGGAGTCCGGATGTAACTTGTCGCGCTTAGTAAAAACAACATTGGAGCCCTTCTGTCGAGACCATTCCCGAAATGTCGAGTTGCAATGCGACTGTTGAAGCCATGTTGTGGAAGGTAGTTTGGCAGTCGTATTCTTCCTCCTCCAAGGGCGACGAAACCAATCTTGAAACCACCAGGTTTTTTAATTCGAAGGTCAGCTGCAACTATGACCCAACAAGAGGACTTGTGAATGTCCTGATGGGCCATCATGTGGTGCGAGGAGGATTGCAAGGGATTGATGTTTAGTGCGGCAGACTTTCTGTGTCGCACAACTGAGCGGTCTGCATTACGAATGCACGAATAAGTGGCAAAAGCACTATTAACAACCAAAGTTTCTTTGTATCTTTAAGGTATTGTGTTGCATTTTCAATTATGTCTCACTGGGCCATCGGCACGAGCTATCACTAATATATATATAAGAGAAAGAGGGTACCACGTGGAGCCTTGCAACTAATTATGTAACTGTTGTGATAACATGAACTATTGTCTGACTTGACATTTGAAAATATGACCAAGATATTTTGATTATGACATGAACAATTGTATTTTGTATAATAGATATCCTACTTTTGAGTGTTAAAGTCAAATGTGTGCATCTTCCTAATTGTTTAATTCTTTAGGCAAATTAGGCAATCCAACATATCTGTGCGTGTTCCTGTGTGAGCTTTTCTGTGCCCGCCACCACATGCTCCAAAACTTGTGCTCCAAAAACGTATCGTGTTGCACCACACCTCAAATTAAGAGGGTTAAGATCATGTAGCTTTTGTTATAAAAATTACTATTGAATGTTGTGTGTAGAACTGTTAAAATGTTCCATGAAGTTCTTCCACCAGAAACTGTACTTGGAACGTGTTAGATTATATGATTGAATTCATTGTTTGTAATAGTATCTGGTAACGGTTCAAATTTGTTATATTTTTTGCTAGTTTGGTGGAACAGCCAATTGGAAAATCTGAAAGAAAAATCAAACCCGACAGATAGGCCCATAACATATTTATTCGTGTGAATGTAACACACTTGGTTGATGTCACAGAAAATGGGACTAATATGGTGATGTAACACACAATGTAAGGGCAAAAAAAGCCAGCCCAAGCAACGCGAATAGCTACAGTTTTGGATACTGCAATTCCTGAAGGTAAGAGAGCTGTTAATTTCCAATCAAGATCTTGATTGATTAGAACTATTTCCAAGATGCAGATTGAAAAAATGAAGAAGACAGGATGAGAAAGGAAAAACATCGCTAATAGCAGTGATTTAAAAAAATAAAAAAAATATAAAAAGATTAAATTATAGCCTACAATGTGAGTAAAAGTATGTGGCAGAACTATTGGTAGAATCGGGTATTAAGATCACTTTGCCTACTTTTTCTACTAAGGGAAGGGAATCTGTATTTCAAGCTGAATCAGCAAAACCAATAACAAAAAGGTCTTTTGATGGTTACGCAAGGCTCGTGATTTACCAAGGACAATTCTTCATGAACACGGCACATTTCAAGTAGAGAAAAAGTAAAGGGTCGTGAAGTAACTTGTGGCAAATGCACAGAAGATAGTCCCAAAAACATTCGCTTCCATTGTCGTGTTTCAATATTCGCCTTCATCTGGAACGTGACAAACACCAAAGCATTCATGGTCGGAAAGGTAGGAAACAAGATAATATGTGAAATTGTTAGGAACAAAAGTTGGCACTCTTTTCCGAGTACCAGAGAAACTGCAAATGAATGGCAAGTAAAAAGTGCTGGTGATAATGAAGTACATACCATTATTGTCATCATCCATGTTAAAGTCATCTTCGTCATCATCAAAATCAATATTCTGTTATTAAAAAAAAGATGGGGATAGTTTAGTTTTGAGTGGCTAAGTGTACATACCTAACCTCAATGTAACACAAACTTGTCGTACCGAACCGGAATTGTCCTCGAGTTGTGATGCAGTTTTGGTAATACTTCACAAACTGAAATGTTCGGTTCAGTGGTGCTAATGGTCGAAAACCCGACCAAGCCGACTGATTTCACCACTAGTTATTCATATGTAAATCGTATCAAGAAGCAACCAAAACTAAAATCATAATATGTAATTCACCTTTTCCTTTTACTAAAAAATCATTTTAACAAGGATCTTATCATGTCTCCATATGTGTCGAAGTTGAAGGAAGGGTGTCCCAGCGTGCGTGTGTGCTTAAAGTTTAAAAAAAATATTTGAATGGACACACTATGTTGTGTTCACATGGTGATAAGGAACAGTTACGGTGTGGTGGTAAAAGTGCTGACTCCAGGTTATCATACAGTTAAGGTGTGGAAGGAGAGAAAATATTAAAAATCTTCATTAAAAATGTATTTTTAATATTTCCTTTCCTTCCAAGTTCTGTATGATAACCTGGAGTCAGCACTTTTACCACCACACCGTAACTGTTCATACTGATATTTTTTTAAGTCTTTCACACCATTTGGATGGATGGAAGGAAGGGGGAGAATGGCAATCTATTCCACGTCTCTCTCATTCAGCCCCTGCGGGAATTTCATATGCCTAGACCATTCGGGAGTATAAAAGAAAGTCCAACCCCAATGCCCAGAACATAGAAAAATCATGACCAACCCAAACAACAAAATCATCAAGCAATCTGACTACAATCTACAACAGGCGAATGCCATTATCATTCATTCTCGTTACTTCATGACATTCCACCTAGTTTTAAGTGAGAAGATTAGGAAAACTTGTGTGTACTTCTAGTTCCACCATCTACACTGGGTATTTTCTTCGACTCTGTTGAGTCTTCCAAAGCTACAGAATCTAGCATTTCTACAGGAAATTCAATATCACAAGATGCTCTTCACAGAAACAGCAAGTGGTCAACAATCAACCTAACTAAAAGTTGAGTACATCCAAGCATGGGGTATCTTAAAAGAAAGTTACGAAAAAGAACCTGATTGTAATCATCGTCGCCGCTGAATTCTTCGTCCTCGTCTTCAATTCTTTCATCATCTTCTTCCTCATTTTTATCCTCTTTCTTTTCCTTCAAATCTTTCTCATTTTGGCCCTAAGCATTAGGAGTTAACACAGAAATAACACAATCGTTTGAAATGCAGATAAGCCAAGACAAAACCAAGAATAAACCTACAGAAAACAGATTGACAGAAGAAGAGGTTACGACTTAGCAAGAGCATAAAAATGGCTGCTCAAATGAGATGTTAAAATTGGCAGAAAAGTAATTCAGCTAGATACCATTTACCTGAGACTTTTGTTCACGCTTCTCAAACATATCTAATTTCTGAAAGTCTGTCACATAAACATTTTAATCAGTTCAATTAGCAGCATTAACGTTTTATTACAAAGACAAGGCAGATGTTCTCATAAAAGAAAGAAACGAGAACAAGCAGGGAGGCAAGAGCGAGTAAGACTAGGTTATAGCAACACTATCCAAGAAAGTTTATTGGGCTTCCCTTTTACTATGGAAGCCCAATAGATAATCAAAACAGTGAATAAAAGATTTAACTGTGATAAAAAAAGGAGGTTAACTATGAAAATTCAAAAGGCAGTAGGTATTCTGACAATACAGTCGAACCCAGATAAGCACAAGTCTTCATCTAGATATGAGCCTCACAAAAAGCATAACGTAGAATAGTCTACTTCATTGTTTCCCTCTCTTTCTCTCTTGTCTGTGACGGTAATGGCCTCTGTCGCTCTTGTGTGATGCAAAATCAAAGAAAGAAATCAGAACAGATCAGCAACAAAGCAGAACAGATCCCTATTGTCATCTCTCTCCCATGGTGGACTGGTTATTATATTCTCAGACGATCAGCAAGAAATCAGAACAGATCGTCTTGAATGTGTGAGATTTTCAGCTGCCGCACTGGGTAAAGATCTCGCACCCACGCCTGTGCCGGGTTGTGCTGACACGGGTGATTTGCCAAAAACCAGATATCCATGCAACGTAGATCCTAATACTTTGATTGCACAGGATTTTATTGTAAAACAAGTTCACATTTCAGATCCATCTAAAACAGCTATGAATTCTCGGCACTAGGAACACAACTAATCAAACAGAGCAGCTTTTAAAGTGACAAATCTCCATCCATAGAAATAACGAACATTTTGTCAGGCACAAGGCCGGCTTGACCCCAGTAAAAATAGTAGCAACCAAAAGCACGAAAAACAGCAAAACAGTTATCACAAAGTAATAACAGAACACATTGTGTTCTTGTCAAACCTGACTCTTGATTCCATCGCACTTTCCATCTACGGACTTGTTCTGGTTTTCTATCTGAAATCAGTACAACACAAAACATTGCCCACAAGTGTTAAAAGAGATGAGAAAGCAACTAATATTAAATACTGGGTACGATCTTACAGGTTTACCATTAAGGATAAGGGGTTACCAGCTAGTTCTGCTGGAACATATTCAATACTACATTTCATGAAGTCGGAAAGTTCGACCTTTTGTTTAGTCCCTTGTCTTCCCATGTCAAATAACTTCTCTAATTCTAAGCTTTCACCTTCTGTGACCACGCAATCACGAAGCAAATTAAGATCTTCATACTTGAATCAAACGGACTTGTGAACTAAAAATCTTAAAATCATCTTGGCTGTAAGATGCCGGTGATAAAGACAGTGTTGCAAGCAGAAAACTCAAAAGAATATAACACTAAACCTATGTAATGCAAATCAGAGGCATTTACAGATAATGCAAAACTGCAACAGTAATTGGATAAACTCAATGGCCTGCGCCTGACCAAATACATCACAATTTTTCTTCAATATCGCGACAAAGAAGCTATTATGGAGTGGTGAAGAAAAATAAAGCTAAGACCGATTCTAAAATGTGGATGGAATTGAGTCTCGAGGTGGCGGTAGGGAGCTACGATTTTCCATTTCTTTTCCTGCTCTTTCTTTTTCTTGTATACCGGTCGAGTCAAATAAAACTATATCGTCTTGATTATAAAATCAAAACCCTGCATAAATGTTAAACACTTTCCTTTTTCTATTTCTATTTATAGAAGTCCGAAGAAAAGATGCATCCAATATTTAAAATGTGAAGCAATGATAGCTATATATATACATATACATATACACTTAGCACAGGTATACCTAAGCAACATTAATACCTTCTCTGCCCCCAAAGTTCTCCATAAAATCAAAATCCTCTACCTTAAGCATAACAAGCATATATGGGATGATCAACCTAGATAGATTCTGATAAAGAACACAATTTATTAAGAAAATTAAGAAAGGAAAAGGGAAAAGAAGACGACAAGAAAAAAATTCAATTGGAAGACTCTTGCAAATTTCCTTTCATAACATGGCACGAATTTCACCCTCAAAAGCAACATGCACATGTTTCCTTGTGCCTTCTTTCAACATTGGGACCCCTTATGTCTGATATCTAATTTGTGAGAATGGTTAGCTGGTAAAATTTGATATAAAAATCACAACTGTCAATGATATATACGTTCTTACATGGTGCATTAGCGGATTGAAAATTAACTTACGTGTCCCTTTAATGATTTTCATATAGGCAAGAGGAAGTAAGGTGGTAAGATGTTATCAGTTTCTTTCAACACAAAAACTACAAAAGCAGACCCAAATATAAGTTTTACTTTTGAACATAAAATTATCATCCTTACTAACAATATTTAAAGGAAAAGAGTATTGTAACAGCTTCTTACAGCTCATCATTCCCCAAGTACTCTTTTACTTGTCCGAATTTATGATTCTGTTTCTCATGCTATGCGTACTACCATTATATGTGCAAATGAGTAGTCAAATTTTCTCCAGTGACTTTCACAAATTTTCTTTGAGCAGGAGCCCATTGCTCTCAAGCAGCACTATTTATCTTCATCAATAAATAAATGTGCTACAATGTCCCACCAAGTCATCCCTAAACTACCAAAATATAAGTAACAACCCGCGGTTCCAACATATTAAGAAATGCGCCTCATTCCTAAAAGAGTATTTTTTCCACTCATGTCTGCGTTCAAAAGTTTTCTACTTAATGTGTGATGTGTGAGAAATTTCAAATCACTGAATGCTTACTTTTTGAGCCTTCATCCTTGAGATAATAAGCAGATGAATTCCAAAAACTTTGCAATCTGAAACTCCAAAGAAGTAAGGAAACTTCTTCTTTCACGCCTTTAGCATCAGGGAGTCCTTCAATCTCCTGCAACAATTATATTGATGGTACAAGCATACGTATCATCAAGAACAACTCCTCCTTTGATCTGTTAAACAACTATTATCCTAAGTAGCCAGTTAGACACTCAATCAGACTTGACTTAAACCCATGACGAAGTAAAGTTTTGGAGGCAAAATGGAAGTTAAATGAACCCATTCCCCTCTTCCATTTCCAAGGAATTACCATTCTTTTCCGTAGTTGGCATAAGAAATAACCCCACTGTGCTACATCATGTTACATTTTCTATCATATGCCATAAACTATATTGCAGTACATGAGTCAGTTTTCTTGTTTATCTTTGTCAAGTCTTTATCTTATTAGCTTTTGTACATGCGATACATTCCTTTGATGCTCATTTTAACATAACTTTGTTAAAAAAAGGAATGCAAGAGTCAGGACTTGGCCATATAGGGGCCGAACTATCCAAACCCTGCCTATGGAATCCCTCAACTATCAAAAGTATCTATAACATCCCTAAACTATCAAATTTAATGACAACTTAGTCCCTTTTAACGGAAAAATTAACGGCAAAGATAAAAATGAGTTCAAAACACAATTTTTCTGAGCAAATAATATTTCACACAATTTTGAACAAATAATTGTAAACCAACATTAAAATACAGTGCAAATCAATTGTAAACCATTGTTCTAGATTTTCGGTAGTTGTATAATGCATAACATTTGCAATATTATTCCACCGTGCTAAAAAATCTACGCAATGTTGCTCAATTTGTCTCAGTGGCGGATACGGGAATAAAAGTCGGGGGTGTCACATTTACAATAACTTCATACATTCTATGAAAAACATATAATGTTCTCCTGTAATTGTTCATTACGATTTTTTCTGATAGTGAAACACAGAATTCAAAAAAGATGAGGGCAATGAGCATAGAAAAATAGAATTCAATTTTATTCATTCGCATATGAATATTATCATCACTCTTATTGGTTGAGAGTGTGGAAATGAGCTCATTGAATATATTTTTGGTAGAATGAGATTACTTTTTGGAGAAAACTACACTCTATCAACCAATGAGAGTGAGGGTAATGTTCATTCACTTTATGCAAATGTTTATTGTACAGATTCCACGTTAATACTCTTAGCTTCATACTTGGCTTACATTCTCGTAGGTTGGGGTCTACATCGGTTCTCGCACAAAAAATCAATTTATTTATTAAATTTTAAATATTATTTTAATTGATTCTCTAAAAAAATAACGTACTCGAATAAATTTAAGTATTTTTTCCGACCGTTTACCGTTTAAGGTTTTATTCATAAGTTTTAGACCTAACTTGTGAGTAAAACTTTAAATGATTGGAGAGAATACTTAAATCTATCCGATTGCACTACTTTTTTACAGAATCACTTAAAATAATATTTATAAATTAATAAATAAATTAAAATTTTATTACGAGACCCACATATTCGAGGGTGTAAACATAGCATTTTTAAATAATTTAATATATTTTTTTATCTTGTAGTTGTTGAAAAAAATTGGGGGTGGCATATGCCACCTCCCCCCTCTACATGGGGCTGCCCCTGATTTGACTTAACATTATATCTAAATTATTTTTTAATTCTATTTTCGTATTTTTTACTTCTCTCTCAAAATTTTGTAGATTAGTAGTTTATCTCAATGAGAGGAATCTAAAAATAAAAAATTATGAGCAAAAGCCTTAAAAAGTTCAGAAAAGATGTAATTCAAAAATATATCTATTTTGAAATATTTTTGTCTTTAGTGGACTTTTTAAAACTTTTTTTATAATATTTTATTTTTTAGATTCATCTCGTCGAGACAAACCAATAATCCTCAAAAATAAAATACAAAACTAACACATGTAAAAAATTAAAGATAAAAAATTATTTGATTGGAATGCTACGTCAAATTGGGCCTTAAAATGGTCTCTGAACTATAACAATTTATAATTTTTTGGATTATTAGTATCTAGCTGAGATGAATCTAAAATTTAAAATATTATGAAAAAAGATTAAGAAGTCCACTAATGACATAATTGAAAAGAGATAGAAATGATGAAAGGCAGGAATTTCCATTTCCGGAAGAGGAGGTTGTGTTTCTGGGAAATAGAAGGGTAAATTTCTGGAAAAGCAATAGTGCTTTACCGGAAGAGTGAGCCTCGTTATTTAATCAAAGGAGTTTCAAAGAGTACTTTACCAGGGAAAAAATAGACTTGTATTTCCGGAAATTATGAAGATTGAGCAATCTGAGAATTGAACTTCCGGAAATGGAGAAGCCATGTTTCCGGAAGTAGGGGTTATAAACACGATTTATGAAAGTGGCAGGGTTTCCAATTACCGGAAACTGGAAGCCGAATTACCGGAAAATCACGTGTTAGATTAACTGAACTTTTGAAAATCAAATGTGAACTTCGGGAAAATCAAAGATCCTATAAGAAAGGTTATTTGAGGCCTAACCAAAGATATTTAGGTAGAGTCAAAATATATTGACCGAAGTAATTCAAGTAGGAGCAAGCTTTGAAATGAGAAATGATGATCGTGGATTAGCCAAAATTTTATTAATTGGATCATTGGTCGTTAACAGTGTTAAAGGAAGGCAGAAATTTGATATGAACTTTGAGAAAAGCTGAACAACAAACATATAATGGAAAAGTACTGGAGTTTAATACTCCAATTGATGGTAGGTGGTTATTCAAAGGAATGATGCATGTATGCTTGGTGACTCTATTATGAAATGAAAGATTTTGAGAGAAACCTATATCTCAGTGTATACTTTTGCCGGGTGGTCAGGATGCTATTGTGAGAAAGAAATGAAATGGAAGGGTTGAGTTGTGAGGAGCTCTCACAACCCTTTTATATTGATACTATCAAGTAATTACAACTGGGTCCCCAGAATATGAGGAGATAACAGAAAAAGATAAAAAAGGACAATACATAACTAAATACAACATTCCCAATTACTAATTCTAACACTCCCCCTCAAGCTGGAGCATAGATATCACACATGCCCAGCTTGCCAAGAATATCCTAAAAATGTTTACTTCCTATCCCCTTAGTGAGGACATCAGCAAACTGGTCTCCTGATCTGACAAACGGAGTGCATATGGTCCCACTTGTGAGCTTCTCCTTGATGAAATGACGGTCAATTTCCACATGTTTTGTTCGGTCATGTTGCACAGGATTGTGAGCAATGCTGATTGCCGCCTTATTATCGCAATACAAGCTCATAGCCTCAGGGTGAGCAATTCCCAGATCACTAAATAGCAGTTTTATCCACAGGAGTTCACAAGCGCCTTGAGCCATAGCTCTAAATTCTGCTTCAGCGCTGGACCTGGCAACCACATTCTGTTTCTTGCTCCTCCAGGTGACTAAATTTCCACCAACAAAGGAGCAGTACCCGGAAGTGGATCTTC
>NMUG010001874.1:0-16931 GCA_002855965.1 Monotropa hypopitys | reverse complement strand
GAGACGGGTTTATTATTTTTGTGAGCTTTTTCTTTTCTATTTTTGCCGTAACTCCTTTTTCAAGTTGGTAGTTATGCCGGATGCTCTTTTTCCTTTTTCCTTTTTTGCCATGACCCCCTCTCGGGTTTTGACCATGCTGGATCTATCCATTTTTGTTGTAGCCCCCTTTCGGGTTTTGACTACACCGGATTTTGATTCCCATTTTTTTTGCTATGGCCCCCTTTCGGGTTTTGACCGTACTGGGCTTTTCCATTTTTTCTATGGCCCCTTTTCAGGTTTTGACCACACCGGATTTTTCCATTTTTGCTGTAGTCCCCTTTCGGGTTTTAACTACACCGGAATTTTGTTTTTCATTCATTTTTTTGACAATGATCCAGGTTTAATTTTAGCAAGACATATTTCTCTTAAACAGTATCCGAGTATTCTTTTGAGCAAAGTTTTCTGAGAGCATTTCGGTATGTAGGTGAAGCTGAGGATTTTTAAAGATGGAAGAGAAAGATAGATTTTTTTTGAATTTTTCCCTTTCTATATTTTTTGTGGGAAACGGGCGAAAACGACTTTGTTCCGGATCATCACATTTGGATGATAGTTCTTTTTTTGTTTGCTTTTCTGAGAAAGAGAAAGATAGACTTTGTGGGTGAAGGAAAGAAAGTGTTCCGGATCACCCCATTTTGATGATAGCCCTTTTTTTTGCTTTTCTGAGAAGGAGGAAGATAGACTTTGTGGGAGGAGAGAGGAAAATGCTTTTTATTTGCTTTGCTCAAAATTTTACAGGGATACTGATAAAAGGAAAATATCTTTACTGAAATTAAAAATGAATCATCGAGAGATACATAAGAGCTGCTACCCATTAAACGTGGTAGAGCTTAAGTACATCTGAATTGAGTGGTTGCGGGAATTCCTGCCCATCCATTTCTGATAGGACGATGGCCCCGCCGGACAGTACTTTAGCAACGATGAACGGCCCTTGATAGTTGGGGGCGAATTTTCCTTTAGCCTCTTCTTGTACTGGTAGGATTCTTTTTAAAACCAGGTCTCCCTGCTGGAAAATCCTCGGTTGCACATGTTTGTTAAAGCTTTTGGAGATTCGCCTTTGATAGCACTGGGAATGATAAATCGCTGCAAGTCTTTTCTCGTCCATGAGTGCCAACTGGTCATGTTGAGCTTTAATCCATTCAGCATTGTCTGTGGCTTCTTCCATCATTATCCTGAGTGACGGAATTTGTACTTCGGGAGAGAGAACGGCCTCATAGACATATACCAAGGAAAATGGACTCACCCCCACAGAGGTTCGAGCCATAGTTCGATAAGCCATCAGTGCGTAGAGTAGCTTTTCATGCCAATCTCGATGCATATCCGTCATTTTTCGGATGATCCTCTTGATATTTTTATTCGCCGCTTCAACTGCCCCATTCATCTGCGGACGGTAGACATTTGAATTTTGATGATTGACTTTGAATTGGTCGCAAAGCTTTTTCATGAGTGTACTGTTGAGGTTCTTGGCATTGTCAGTTACAAGCGTGTTAGGCAGGCCGTAACGGCATATGAGATTATTTCTGATGAAGTGCGTTATGACTTTTTCGGTTACATGAACAAAGCTAGCTGCCTCGACCCATTTGGTGAAATAGTCGATGGCGACCAAGATGAATTGATGGCCGTTCGAGGCTTTGGGATGTATGGATCCGATGACATCTATACCCCAGGCGGAGAATGGCCAGGGAGAAACCATGACTTGTAGCTCTTTGGGTGGTGCGCGTAGGACATCCCCATGAATTTGACATTTATGGCACTTCTTGACATACTTGATACAATCGGCTTCCATCGTCATCCAATAGTATCCGGTACGCAAGATTTTCTGAGCTAGTGTATGGCTGCTCATATGTGGACCGCAAGTTCCTTCATGTATTTCTGTCATCAGGTCGTTGGCCATATACGCATCTACACAGCGTAAAGGACCGTGCATAGATCGTTTGAACAACAATTCGCCACACAGGAAGAATTGGGCTGCTAATCTTCTGAGAGTTTTTTGGTCATTGGATGTAGCGCCTTCGGGAAGTGCCCCGGTTTGCATGAAGACTTTGATGTCATGGTACCATGGATGGCCATCTCTTTCTTCGGTGATTAAGGTACAATGGGCAGGAGAATCTTTAAGTTGGATCTGTATAGCTGGAATTTTCTCCTTATCTGAAAAATGTATGGCTGCTGCGAGAGTTGCTAGAGCGTCTGCAAATGAGTTTTCAGCTCTAGGAACGTGCATGAACTCAATTTGTTTGAATTTGGCCCGAAGCTCTTTGACTTTTTGATGATAGGGAATCAGTTTTGGGTCCCTAGTCCGAAAAGTTTCGTTGCTTTGCTGAATGATTAGATCTGAGTCACCATAACCCTGCAGATGAAAGATTTCATAGTTCAACGCCATTTGTAAGCCCATGATACAGGCTTCATATTCTGCCATATTATTGGTGATTACAGATTCGTCCTCGAATAAGAGCTTTGCTGCAGCAGGCAAGTGAGTTCCCTATTCGGAGATTAGGAATGCCCCTATTCTAGCACCCTTTTGATTGTATGCTCCATCAAAGAACAGTTTCCATTCGGGAATTCGGACATCCTTTTCTGAACAGAAAATTGCCTCGTCGGGGAAAAGAGGTTCCATTGGTTTTTCATCCTCAAGGGGGTTTTCGGCTAAGTATTCTGATATGACGCTTCCCTTTTCTGACTTTTGGGTGGCAAAGATGATGTCGAATTCGGATAAGATCATATGCCATCTTGCGACTCGGCTTGAAAGAGTGGGTTTCTCGAAGAGGTATTTTAATGGATCCATTCGGGATAAAAGGTAGGTGGTATGATGGATCATATAATGACGAAGCCGATGGGCCGCCCAAGCTAAGGCGCAACAGGTTTTTTCTAATGCCGAGTAGTTGTTCTCATATGCGAGAAACTTCTTGCTCAGATAGTAGATGGATTGCTCTTTTTGTCTGTCCTCTGAGTATTGTCCCAACATGCAGCCCATACAATGGTCGAGCACGGTTAAGTACATGAACAGAGGTTTGTTGGGTTGTGGTGAGACGAGAATGGGTGGTTGAAGCAGGTATTGCTGAATCTTTTCAAAAGCAATTTGGCATTCGACAGTCCAGTCTTGAGGTTCATTTTCCCGTAGTAGTCGATATATAGGGTCACAAACTTGGGTCATTTGCGCTATAAAACGACTGATGAAAATAAGCTTTCCTAAGAAAGAACGGACTTCTGTTATACCGGATGGCACTGGCATTTTGAGAATGGCTTGGATTTTGGCCGGGTCTATTTCGATACCCTTCTGGCTGACCATAAACCCCAACAGCTTTCCTGATGTTACTCCGAATGCGCACTTAGCCGGGTTCAACTTTAACTGGTATTTGCGAAGACGCTCAAATACTCGTAGAAGGTTCAGCAGATGCTCCTCTCTTTGTCGAGACTTGACGATCATGCCATCTACATAAACCTCTAATTCCTTGTGAATCATGTCGTGAAACAACATGACCATCGCTTTCTGTTAAGTTGCACCTGCATTTTTCAATCCAAATGGCATGACTTGATAGCAGAAGACTCCCCAAGGGGTGAGGAAAGTAGTTTTGTCTTGGTCCTCCGGGGCTATCCGAATTTGGTTGTATCCTGAAAAGCCATCCATGAAAGAAAACATCTCGTGACCTGCTGTGTTGTCCACGAGGATGTCAATATGAGGCAAAGGGAAGTTGTCCTTTGGACTGGCCTTGTTCAGATCTCGGTAGTCGATGCACATTCGGACCTTCCCGTCTTTCTTTGGCATGGGGACTATGTTGGCGAGCCACTGTGGATATTCTACCACTCGCAAGAAGCCGACATTGAACTGTTTTATCACTTCTTCTTTGATTTTCAGACTCCATTCAGGTCGGAGCCTTCTCAATTTTTGCTTGATCGGTTTCAGGGATAGGTCTATGGGGAGGCGATGCTCCACAATCGAGGTATTGAGCCCCGGCATATCTTCATATGACCAGGAAAAGATGTCTTGGTACGCTTGAAGCAGTTCTATAAGTTCAGCCTTTTGATATGCATCCAGATGAATTCCGATTTTGATTTCCCTCGGCGTCTCTACAGTCCCCAAATTAATGGTTTCTGTTTCCTCGACGTTAGGAGTTTGCCTGTTTTCGAAATTTTCCACCATTTCTCGGATCTCATCTGGGACTTCGTGGTTAGTATTTTCATCAACCTCTATCCCCATCAGATCAAAATCTATTTCGGTGTCGAAGTCGTGCTTTCTCAGTGCTAAGATTGTTTGATCATTTGAGTTCAAAGGACGAATTTTAGGATTCCTGAAAAGCAGTGATGATTTTTTTCCAGTATTTTAGCCTTGATTATTTTGACAGAGATAAATAAATAAGCAGAATACACAAAGCCCTTTATTGATAGACATGACGAGATAACAAAAACATAATCCACATAAAGGAAAGTACACAAACTTTATTTAAAGGGAAACGCAAAAGACAAGACTTAATCCCGCCGTGGTTTACCAAAACACACGGGCTTTTTGTGCCGGGGAGGATGTCCAGTTGTGCAGCTTCTCGCCCGGGTAGGCTGGGCGGATAGTGTTTGATAAGTCAGAGTTTTGAGATGGCGGGTCAATGGCGGCGATTTGCAATTCGCCGAAAATCTGTGATAAGCCCCTGTCGTCATCGTCAGACGGGGGATTTTCGGAAATTTGAAGATTCTTTGTTGCAGGTAGTGGTTCCTTCTCGTCTTCGGAGTCGGAATAGATAAATCCCATTGAGATGAAGCTTTTGCTGATATGTGGCACGGTCCCGCTTGAACAATTTCCTCGTTCTTGGGTTGATGCTTTTTGCTTCTGGAGAGATGGTCTGTACCCTAATCCGGTGGTACGGTGTTGTGGAGGCAAGATTCGAGGTTCTGCTTCGCCTTGCAAATTGATTCCCAGACTTTTCCCACATTGAAAACCATGGCGATGAAAGTACTTGACTACCATTTCAGTAGCCTTGGGAATTCTCGGGGGACACTGCATCCCGTAAAGCACCGACGCGCATTCGAAAGATTGGAAACTAGAGGGTTCATTCATTTCGATCATGGGAATGGCCGGCGCTTTGTATATGGCAAAATCTGGTTCCGCAAAGATAGTGATAAGCTGGCCATCAACTATGAATTTGATCTTTTGGTGGAGACTGGATGGGATGCCTTCGGTCATATGGATCCATGGCCATCCTAGCAAGAAATTGTAGGCTGATGGAATTTCCAGGACTTGAAATCGAATAGGAAAAATGATGGGACTAATTTCAACAGGGAGTTCGATTTCCCCCAATGTTTCCCTGCGTGATCCGTCAAAAGCTCTCACTGTCATTGTACTATTTCGAAGATTCTCGAAATGTATTCCTAATCTGTGCAGAGTAGTATGAGGACAGACATTCAATGCTGAACCATTGTCTATGAGCACTTGGGCTACGATCATTCCTCTAGTCTTGACGGCAATGTGGAGGTCTTTGGTGTGCCCTGCTCCTTCGCTTGGAATTTCATCATTGGAGAATGAAATGGTCCCTGGTCCTATCACTGATCCTACCATTTCCTGCAGGACGTTTGGGGTTATATCTCCAGGGACTTGCGCCTTCTTTAGTACTGATAACAAGGCTTGTCTATGAGGTTCGGAAATACGGGTCATTACATATTCCTAATCTGTCATTACATCTTTATCCGGACTGTATATTTTCCTGTAGTACAATCCGGACAATGCTTCGATGCACACAAAAAATATACAGTCCGGATAAAGATGTAATGACCCGTATTTTCTAAATACATTTTTGGAATTTAAATTCGTAATTCTAAGCGATTCTTGGATTCCTTGGCTTAGATTAGTGATTAGAATTAGGCATTGAACTCCTTCTCGGTTCACCCATATAGTTTGTATTTGATTCAGAGTGTCTCGGGGAAGTTCCGAGAGAGTTTGTCTTAGAAATATCACATCAGGAGGTGTTTGCATTGGTACAAAGTAAGTTTGCACTGGTGCAGGGTGTTCATTAGAGTTTGCATTGGTGCAAGGAGAGGTTGCACCGGTGCACAAAGCTCACTGTTCTGTCCAGATTAGTTTGCATCAGTGCAAAGGAGGTTTGCATCGGTGCAGAGGAGTTTGCATCGGTGCAGTGGAAGCTTGCACCGGTGCAAAAGTCTTCTGTTGGATTCCAGTGCAGGTTTGCACCGGTGCAGAGAGGGTTTGCACCGATGCACAAAACCCAGAATTGGCTCATTAAGGGAATTTGTGTCATTTTAAGTGGATGGGCTATATATATCATCATTTTCATGAATTGGTCATCCCTTCCAACCATTTTTCCCTAACTCCTTCTCTCTCTACCTCCATGGGAGTTCCTCCCTCTTGCTCCCTCATTCTCTATTAGTTTTGGGGGCCTTCCGAGCATCTCCCGGAGTTCTTGCAAGGGTTAATGTCGATCACCTCGTCGAGGGCTTCACGACAACGTGGGTGGCGAAGTCATTCTCTAAAATTTTCAGGTAAGTCAATTTGTAAAGTGGTTTTCTCATGTTGGATCTTTAGAGACCTTGATTCCCCTTGACTTCTGTGGTAGCCGAACCTCACCATGCACGGGCTGGACCCTTTCAGCCAGATCAATCGGCCCAGTCCGGACCCGATCCACATCTCATGGAGCAATCCAAGGCAGTTAACCTCACGGACCTCCGGCAAATCACTGCGGTTGAAGGACAGAACTGGAGGTTCATCATGTGCCCTTCAACATCCAGAGCAGTCACACCGGACACCCGAAGGAGCCAAGCCGGGCCGACCATGCGGCCTCCTTCAACCTCTGGCATACCCATCCGGACGTCAAGGAAGCTCTGCATCTCTACTCTCTATATAGAAGGGACAACTTCCACCGATGGACGGTTCTATGCCAGAGGGGTCCACCATCGGCAGCGATAGGGAATAATGACCTCCGGCGAAGCAGTGCACGGGGAATGTCCGTGCATCATCTGACATGGCTCGGGTTGGATCAGCAGCCCACGAGTCCATTAGGGAAAACGTCAGCACCAAAGATTCCCCTCATGTGCAGCACGTGCTCTCGCTATTTGGCGCCAGTCAGGTTCATTTATAAAAACCCGTTGAAGGTACTATTCACAGGACGGGCTCTAATTTACTCTTTTTGGCACTTTCTCTCTCTACATTTCTCTTCGGTTGTTACTGACTTAGCCATCCGAGGCCCCTCTCGGTCTCTACTGATCGGTGGGCTCTAACCCTTGTTTTGTAGGAGCCAAGCAGGTTTTCCCCCCTTCTCTTATAGAAACCCCTCTTAGCCGTCCATAGCAGTCGTAGAAGCCATCCGGTCCAAGCACAGAGAATCCGAAGAGCCGTACGGATTTCAGTCACCACATTTAGCAACTCTGCTGGGGAGCCCCGTTCCCAGACTCGGGTGACCGACAGTCCATCCCTCCATCTCTTTCCTTAGTGCTTCTTTCATCCACCATGGCCGTCGAGAACTTTTGCGACGTTCATCACCGAAGACTGCCTTTTTCCCCTCCTCCGACAGTCAGCAATTCTCAGGACCCCCCTCCAGCTATATTGGGGTCCGTTCCTCAGAATCCTGACGAACAGCTCCGACAGAAGGATTCAGAGATAGTCTTCCTCAAAGACCAGCTAGCCAGGCTTGCCAGCGGTACACTACACTACCCTCTAGTCCTTCCGAAGGATGTGTGGCACGCTGAATTTCAGCATACTAGAAGAAGATTGGACCTGGAGCGTCGGTAAGGGTAGAACGATCGCGGTCGCTCGGACAGAGGAAAGGCCAATCGCCAATTCCCCGTCCACGAGCGCTAGTCGGGAGGCCATCATGCCCGGACCTCTAGGCACCGTCCCTTCTCCAGCGTCATATCCAGCTCTCGCTCCGCAAGATCCCATGAGACCTTATACCTTCTTAATGATGGGAATTTAGTCCCTATCAAGGCCACTTTGCCGGAGACCCTTCCTCGAGAAACCTCAAATGTTAGCCATAGCCACTGCCAACAAGGGGACTACCAGTGTTCTATAAGGCATCAAGGATCAGATCGCCCCTCCGGCCACAAGAGAAGGCATGATTCCCCTCCCCCTAGAGACCTTATGGACCACCTCAACTATTACCGAAGTCAAATGGCCCGCAGCCCAGAGAAGAGGGTTGTGCAGCAAAAAGCCTCCGTCGATGCCAGGCTCCGGCAGCTCAGCCTCTCCCCTTTTATCCCGGAGATTGAGCTGGCGACTCTCCCTCCGGGCTTCAATTTACCGAAGTTCACCAAATACGACCAAAAGACAGACGCTTACACCCATCTCATACACTTCAGGTAGATCATCTCCCTCTACACTACCGACGATGCCATTATGTGCAAGGTGTTTCCTACCAACCTTGGCACACTAGGCTCCCTATGGTTCAACAAGCTCCCTCCACGCAACATTTCATGCTACCGGGACCTTGAGCGAGCCGTCATGGCCCGGTTTGTCACCAGCAGCAGGCAAACGAAGCAGATCGATGCTTTGATCAGCCTCAAGAAGCGTCCGGACGAGAGCCTCTGGCAATATGCCGAGAGGTACTAGGAGCTTTTCAACGAAATCCAAGGCTGTAACCAAAGAATGGCCACTTCTTCCTTCAAAAATAGCCTCGATAGCTGCAGCTGGATCATTGCTGATCTCACCCTCCACCCATCAGAGGACATGGACGACCTCATGCTCCGGGTGGAGAAATTCTACCAGCTGGAGGATCTTCTCGCAGAACGGGTGACTCAGCACCTGGAGCAGCAGTCTCAGACGCCACATACGGTAGGAGGCCAGAGGCAGATAAACACTATCAGAACTGGTAGAAGAAAGGCCCCCAAGGCCCCCAAGCTTCATGAATTCACTGGTGAGACCACCGTATTCACCGATCCTATCTATGCTGTACTTAAGCACATCGAGAACCAGCCCTTCTTCGCTTGGCTGGATCACAAGCTCGGGACAGCCGACAAAACAAAGGACAAACGGATCCACTGCACCTATCATAAGGAGCAAGGGCATTTTACGACTGGGTGCAAACCCTTCAAGTCGTACTTGGAGATCCTGGTACAGCAGGGTCACCTAGCCTAGTGGATCGACCACCAAAGAACTCAGGAGCTAGTACAAAAAACCGGACATCCCATTCAGCCAGAGGGTAATGTACCGATGATCAACGTTATTCACGGCCCCCTCAATAAGGAAGATGCCGCTCGCCTCTGGTCAGAGGTCGACCAGGCATATGCTACAAAGCAAGTGCTCACAGTCGGTTCTACCCATAAGTGAAAGCTACCTTCTGAGCGATCAGGATGGTCTATCACCTTCACAGAGAAAGATCTCGAGCGAGTCCAACTGCCGCACAACGATGCTCTGGTCGTTACTCTGCACATTAGACCGGCCAACGTCCATCACATTCTCATCGACCAGGGGAGTTCTGCCGAGGTAATGTACTTCTCTTATTCTAGGCCCTTAAACTTTCTGCTGATGATTTGCAGCCAGCCGACGTTCCACTCGTCGGATTCAACAGAGCTCCGGTCTGGCCACTCGACAGAATCATACTCCTAGTCCGAGCAGGGTCCAGAACCATTGATATGGAGTTCATTGTTGTCGACGTTCCGAGCCCCTACAATGCCATCCTTGGCCGGAATTGGATCCATTGTATGCAAGCAATTGCCTCAACCTACGACCAAGTCATCCGGTTCGTTGGTGCCTCCGGACGGCAGAAGGATATCTTTGGCAACCAGGCAGCATCAAAACAATTCTATATATCAGCCGTCCGGGAGAACAAGGAAATGAAGTAGGTCAAGTGGGTGGAAGTCCCCGACGCCCCAGTTCTTGAAGATGTAGGTGCTCCGGCAGTTGACAAGGCAGTTGAAGAGCTTATCACAGTGCTGATCAATGAAGACCGCAGTCGGTCATTTCTAATCGGATCGTCACTCTCTCCGGCAGACCGAGAAAGGTATGTGAAGTTTCTAAAGGACAATATCGAGATCTTTGCCTGGACTCCATATGAGATGCCCAGAGTGGACCCGTCGTTCATCTGTCATCAATTGAATGTTCATCCCTCTTGGCACCCCATCGTCCAAAGACCCCGACGCTCCTCTCCGGCACATACCCAGGCGGTTGTGGAAGAGGTTGACCGGTTGTTAGAGGCAAATTCCATCCGGGAAGTCCAGTATCCCACCTGGTTGGCAAACACAGTGGTCATCAAGAAGAAATCTGGCAAATGGCAGGTCTGTGTGGACTACACTAACCTTAATGATGCTTGTCCGAAGGACTGCTTCCCTTTGGACCGGATCGATCAGCTGGTCGATGCCACTGCCGGACACCAACGACTCAGTTTTATGGACGCGTACAGGGGCTACCACTGGATTTCAATGGCCAAGGAGGACATGGAAAAGACAGCCTTCATCACCCCCAAGGGAGTATACTGCTACAATGTCATTCCCTTCGGCCTCAAGAATACCAGAGCTACTTATCAGCAGATGTTCTCCCAAATGTTCTCCCAGTAGATCAGAGACACAATGGAGGCTTATATCGATGATATGGTCGTCAAAAGAAAGCGTTCGACCGACCACATCCAACATCTCATGGAGGTCTTTGAGATCCTGAAGAAGCATGGGCTCCGCCTCAACGCCGAAAAGTGTGCCTTCGGTGTGGGTTCCGGCAAGTTCCTCAGCTACCTTGTCACCAGCCAGGGAATAGAAGAAGATCCCTCCCCGGTCGCTAAGTTAACCAATCTCAAGCCTCCATCCACCATCAAGGAGGTACAGCGGCTGACCGGTATGGAAGCTGCCCTCAACAGATTTATCTGCCGGTCGTCTGATCTCTGTCGGCCATTCTTCCAAGCCATCAAAACCAGTTGCCGCAGCTACAAATGGACAGAAGAGTGCGACCAAGCACTCCAGCAACTCAAAAAGTACATCTCCAACCCTCCGGTGTTGGTCACGTCGAAGGACTTGGAGCCTCTCATCCTGTATTTGGCCGTCTCCCAGCACGCCATTAACTTCGTTCTTTGCCGAGCTGAGGGAATAGACTACCAGTCGGTCTACTACACCAGCAATACTCTCCTTTCTGCCGAAACCAGGTACTTACCACTTGAAAAGCTTGCTCTTGCCTTGGTTTCTTCTTCGAGGAAGTTGCTGCCCTACTTCCAACAGCACACCATCACAGTGTTGACGGAGCATCCTCTGAAAGCAGTCCTCTGGAAGGCTGACCTCTCCAATCGGATCTCAAAATGGGCAGTCGAATTGGCCAACTTTGACATCAAATATCAACCCAGGACGGCCATCAAAGCCCAGGTGTTGGCCAACTTTGTCGCAGAATTCTCTCCGGGGGTCATCCCCCAAGATGCGCCACCTGAGTCTCCGGCCAAAACCACAGATCTGTAGACAGCGTCTTCGTCTGCTTCTCTGCCTCCACGGTGCTCCGGCACATGTGCCCAGCGTCTAGCAGAACAGTGGATACTATTTCATGGAGACATCTAGAGATTGCATGTTGACGACAATTCAAACAGTAGGGGCTCCGGCGCCGGTATTGTTCTCGTTTCCCCAAGAGGGGTTGTTCATGAAAGCATCCTGTCATTCGAGTATCCGGACTCCAACAACGAGGCAGAATATGAAGCCTTGATCTCCGGACTTCGCCTCGCCATCGACATCGGGGTAGAGGACATCTGCGTATTCAGCGACTCTCAGCTGGTCGTCAACCAGTTTACCGAAGAGTATGGCGCCCGGGACGACCGAATGTGTAAATACCTCAGCTCCACTATTGAAGAAATGAAGAAATTCAAAACATTCAAGATAGAACAAATCTCGAGGGAGCACAACTCCCATGCCGACGCCCTCGCCAAGATGCCCTCTGCCTGTGCACCGTATGGCCAACGATCAGTCTCTTTTGGTGTCATCTCGAAACCAAGTTACGAGCCTCCGGTCATGGAGGTAAACCACATTACTGATGGACCAAGATGGATGGATAAAGTGTTGGCCTTCCTCAAATCAGATACTTTGCCGGAGGATCGTCGAGAGGCCCATCGTATCCGTTGCATGGCTGTCTCCAACGAAGGCCCTCTACCGACGGTCCAGGACCGGCCCCTATCTGCTCTATCTCCATCCTGCTCAGGTCCTAGTTGTTCTTGAAGAGTTGCACTCTGGCAGTGTGGGATGTCACTTCGGCAGACGATCCTTTGCCTACCGAGCAATCACTCAAGGGTACTGGTGGCCAAAGATACGGAAGGACGCTGAATACTACTTCAAGACATGCCACAAATATCAGCTATTCGCTCTAAAAATCCACTGTCCGACCGAAGACTTGTAGCCGGTGACCAGTCCATGGACGTTCGCCCAGTGGGGCATTGACATCATCGGTAAACTTCCAACAGCTCCGGGTGGATTCAAATTCCTTATTACAGCAATGGACTACTTCACCAAATGGGTTGAGGCCGAACCCTTCATCACTATCACAACCGTCGATGTCAAGCGCTTCATTTAGAAGAACGTCATCTCTAGATTCGGCGTGCCTTACGCCATAGTGTCAGACAACGGCACCCAGTTCCTCGGCGACGTTGTTTCCAACACATGCGATGAGCTTGACATCAGATTCTTCAACTCCACCCCTACTATCCCCACTGCAATGGTCAGACTGAAGCATTAAACAAGACCATCTCAGCTGGTCTCAAGAGGATACTGGAGTCAAAAATGGGAAAATGGGAAGAGGAGCTCTCACATGTTTGTGCTCATTGTTGGTGAACCTTCCCTAAAGAAAAAAAATTATTCATCAAAATAAAAAATTGAAAAATGAGTAAGTTGGGGGGTCACCTATTTCATTGTGAAGAAAAAGATGAAATGCATATTCTTATTAATTGGGAGGTGTTGAAGGTGAAACAAAAACAAAAACAAAAGAATTTGGTGGAGTTGAAAACAATATTGGGAATCAAGTTAGGTGGTGAGGGACCCATTATTTATTTTGCCCTCTACATATATCCATAGCTTATTCTCAAGCACAAAATTGTCATAGCTTTAGCCCAACACATTTTTCCTTACCTAACAATATAACCAAAATTAAAGTCCTATTTCATCCTTAGCATAACGGATTGTGGTTCGATGGAGGGATAGAACAAATTATAATATTTGATATTCCTTTCATGAGATCAATGTCCACTATTAAATAGCTTTATTTTATGTCGAAATGTGTGGTATAGTTTGATTTTCAAATACATAACTTCATCCCATACATATGAGAGTTGTACAACCTTGTTTCGAGTAATGTATTTGTTGAGTGCGTGACACAGTGCGGATTGAAGTCGAGACTCAGTCTCAATAGACTACTGGGTTGTTTCTTCTTTATGACTTAAGCCTTTATCTCACACACACACACACACACACTAATTCTTGGTGCCATGGTTTATTTTTATGATTTGATATCATTTAGACCTTGGTTTTTCCTAATTTATCTTTTTGAGGATCCATTCTCCATAAAAATTATGTTTTGAGTTGTCTCAAAATTTCTCAAGTTTAAGTGTAAAAGAATTTCTTAGTTTAAATGTGTTTTGTGGGTTATCACTGCTAAAAACTCTCACGAGACCATACTCGTCATACTGGGGCCACTCGAGGGTTAAAAGGAACTATTCATTCCTTTTCTATTCATTCTTTTCTTTATTTCTTATTCTTAAAGTTTAAATAAATAGGTTTGATAGGGACTAGAAAATTCCAAGTTATGGGGTGTGTTGTACACTCAAAAGTGCACAATTCCAGTGCATATCTCCCTCTCATATGCATTTTATTTTATTCACGAGCTAATAATTAATTGAATTCGGAATTTAACAGTTGCTTGTGGAGTTGTTTCGAAAATATAATAAATGTACGATAGTTGCTAGTTCCCGGAACAAATAATGGTTGAAGGAAAAGATGAATATTGAATGAAGCATCACATATCGATTGGCAGAAGATATCGAAATACAGTAGAATAAGGGTGTCACGACTCGTATTTTCTAATTATATTTCTGGAATATAATTCGCAATTCTAATCGATTGATGGATTTTAGTATGGATTCCTTGAATTATATCGACGATTGAAATTGGGTTTTGGACTCCTTCTTGGTTCACATATATTGTTCATGTTGGATTCAGAGTGTTTCGAGGAAGTTTCGGGAACCTTTGGCATGAAAATATCATTACAGGACGAGTTTGCATCAGTGAAAAATGGGTTTGCACCGGTGCAGGAAGTTTTTGGGAGTTTGTATCGGTGCAAGGAAAGCTTGCACCGGTGCACAAAACCTTCTGCATTTTTTAGAAAGTTTGTATCGGTGCAGGGAGGCTTGCACCGGTGCACAAACATTCTAAAATTTTTATTATCTAGTTGCACCGATGTAGAGAAGAGTTGCACCGGTGCACAGAGACCAGATTTGACTCATTAAGGGCAGTTGGGTCATTTTACCTTAGAGACTATATATATGTTATATACACAATTTTTGGATCATCCCCTTTATTTTTCTGACCTAGCCTCTCTCTTTACCTCCATTGAAGCTCTCTATCCCTTCTCTCTAAAAGTTCACCCGCTTCCCAAGCCCAGATGAAGATGGTTCTTTAAGGAATGCCGATCACCTCGCCGAGATCTCGCCACTGATGTGCATAGCTTCGTGGGTTGTGTGCACACCCTCATCTAGGGTTCTCTCCATCTTGTAGGCTTGAGGTAAATATGTTTCTATCTTGTGTTTGTGTAGTTGTGATAGGTCACCTAATTGGTTTACATGATTAAAATCGAATGTTTCCTCTAAAACCCTTATTTTAAAATCATGAACAAATCTTGTTTGATAAATTGAAATTGATGGCATCCTTGCATTGGTAATAAGGGTTCTTGGTGGGATTGAGAATGTGAGGATATTAATTTTGGGCCTATGACTTGTATGTTGATTTTTATGGATTTGGGTAAATTTGGGGGTTTTGTCCTAGGAGTCAAATTGAAGGTTGGATATGGTTGTTGGGTCTTGTCTAGGCCCTAGTAAATGATCTTGAATGGTTGGTATGTAAGATGGGTGATTGCCTAGGTGTCCTTGGTGAAGAGGAACCTCGTGTGTCCTTGTGCACTCTAGGTGTTTGGTGAAATGCCATAGTGAAAGGAGTTGTGTATTGATGTGTGTATTCGTCACACTTAGTTCGGAAATTTGTCCCTACGATACAAGTGATTGTGGATTGGGTTGGTCGGATGACTAGATATATGACATGTTTTTTTTTTGAAATAGATAAATTTATTGATTCACAAAATAAATACAATTTACAAAATCACTTAAAGCCACAACACTGACATACTACCAACAACATACTACTAATAAACACAACCATTAAGAGCACAACCGCCACAAAGCATTGCATCCATCACTCTCCAACTCAGACTTTAGCCTCAGCTCTGTATTTACGAACAAACCACATTGAACTCCTCAACTCCGGATCAGACATAAGATAGAAGAACAAAGAAAGCATCCTTTAGACTCCCACGAAGACTGTGACAGAGGAAGGAACTCAGATCTCACTACCAACAGCACCAGATTCAGTCATACTACTTCTTACCACCATCGGCAAACTCTTTCAACAATGGACCAAGCCCCAATATCAGATACACGACTTGTAGCACAGACTGACGAGGTAACCTTATTGAAGAGGGCTTTTTTTGCACTTTTTGTTTAACACTCGAATGATTCCTTGCAGATTATTGAGTATGTCATTCTGAGTGTAGAACTGTAGATCTAAAGAAAGTTTCCCTAGAATGCAGCATGCCTATCTACCAGTTGATGAATTAAGTTTATGCAGACCACAGATCTGTTAAAGATAGCATCATTCCTTGCCAGCCAGATGGACCAGATCACGGAGTAGAAGAATATCTTCCATAACTTCAACGCCTGTCCTTTGAGGTGAGAGTGGCACCACCAGACAAAACACTCGGCTACTGACTATGGTTGAACCCAGATTAACCCGCAATTGTTGAGAACTCTTGACCACACTGCCCAACTAATATTGCATGTTAGGAGCAGATGATTAGTACTTTCATCCCCCTGATTACATAATATGCATTGCTTCGCATTGATTGAGTTTGTTAAAATTTTTCTTTTATGCAAAACATCTTTTGTTGCGATTGCTTATTGCATTGCCAACCCTCCAAAAAACTGTATCTTTGGGTGAATAAAATTATTCCACACCCTTGCTAAGTGTGATTGTCTTTGATGATCAACTTGAACACACAGGTTGTACATGCTTAATGCAGAAAAGTTTCCATCTGTGGACCATTTATAGTATAGTTCATCTTTACCATCATAGCTGACTATAGCCTCTCTAGCTGCTTCTTTTACTCTTGCCCAATCATTTTATTCCCACTGGAATAACCTTCTTCTAAACAGTTTACAATCTTTGTTAGATAAGATTAGTGAATGCATATGGAATAAAGATACCTCCTTGACATTGGTGATGTTGTAAAGCCTTGGAAATGCTTCCATTAGCTTTTCTTCACTCAACCACGGATGATGCCAAAAGCTCACAGATTTTCCTGACTTTATCTTCCATCTTAAGCCTTGAAACACAGCATTTAGAGGTGTTGGATTGTCATTTAGAATTGAGCAGATGTCTAACCAAACTCTGGATGCCCCAAGGGCCACAGATAGCTGAGGCCATTTTAGGTTGTTATAGGGTTGTACAACATCTATAATTCTCACCCAAATTGCATTTCTGTTGGAGTGATACCTCCACCACCATTTCACCAACAGGGCCTTGTTTTGATATGCCATGCATTTGATCCCCAGACCACCCTTCTCCTTTGGTTTCTTGAGCTTGTTCCACTTGACCAAATGTAGCTTTCTGGATGAACTTCCACCCCCATAGGAATTGCTTTTGTAACTGATTGGCCACAAATATTGTATATTTTGCGGGCCAATCCATTG
>NMUG010001873.1:0-16932 GCA_002855965.1 Monotropa hypopitys | reverse complement strand
CAAATCAGTCCTCACATACAAAATCCAGCAACCAAAAATCCAAATCTTGAAATCCAAAATCCAAACATCCAAACAAACCATTTCCGATAAGCCGAAAAACCATACCGACTATCCGAACCTCTGCCGAACTTCCGTCAAACAGTCCATCCTCCATTTAAACTTTGTATCATTGTATAAAAGTTCTCATTTCATTTTAGGAAAGTCCCGGTTACCATTTCGGGATTATAGTCTCGTATTAGTAGGGGCGGCGCCCGAATACTATACGTTATTATAATCGTACGATTCGAAATCGGTGAACTTATCCTCCGCCGATTGTAATTCTGTCAAGGTATACAAATATATATTTTTCTCCTCTCAAATTGCAGCGCTGTAATCTCATTTTATATTCTGATCCGGGCGAAGGAAATAAATCATTGGTTCCTACGATGATTTAATTTCTACCACCCTCAAAGTTCGGTTCTCGGAAATTCATTCCGCATTCGCAATATGATTGACCATAACTAAAGTGGTCACTTAACCGGATTCATGAAATTCCAAGAACTGATCTCAAACGATCATATATTAAAGGATCTATCATTTACATTTCAAGTGACGGCACATCAGACCTGAGTTGGTTATATACCGACCGGCTGTACAAGTCACATGTTGATACCGTAAAAATTGATTCTTCAATATATCAATGTTCTTCTCTTTTTATCTTTGAATGAATTGATCTTCCGAAAATTCAAGTGGAGATATATCAGACCTGAGTTGGTTACATGACCGACCGGCTGTACAAATCCCACGTTGATACCTCAAAGATCAGTTCATTATAACATTCATAAAACCAGTTATCTTCTGAAAAATTGATCTTCCAATTCTCAAATGGAGATACATCAGACCTGAGTTGGTTACATGACCGATCAGCTGTATAAATCCCACGTTGATACCTCAAAAGGTCAATTTTTCATTACGATAACATTCAAAGAAAACATTTATATTCTGAAGAATGGGTTGCTCAATTTCAAGTGGAGATGCATCAGACCTGAGTTGGTTATATGACCGTCCGGCTGTATAAATCACACGTTGATACTTTGCGAACCGATTCATCATTATATTGATATTTACGAATTCTTTTAAATGATTATTCGGCTAAAGTATGGCTGCGACCGACAAGCCAAGTAATAATTGCTCGAATTTATAAAAATCAATTCATTCAAAGCCCTGTCCTTCCGGCATACTATTATATGTAGCATCGTTCTGTTCGGCCATGCCAACACGGTGCATATATATTTATCCTATTATGTTTATACATATTTGTACATTCTCCATATTCATGTTTATATCATCTCCCTTGAGTCCCCCTCTTTCTTTTTAAAATCAAAACCAAACAAAAAGAGAACATAAACAAAAACATCAAATCTCTCGATTTAGATCACCGGCGAAGTTTAGTAACCTTCGTGATTTGAATCGGGAAATGGTTTATGAGTCGGCCCCGACCGGATCATTTATCATTCTTTTGAGATTGCAAACAAAACAAAAAATGAACAAAACGTCAAGTCTCTTGATTTAGATCACCGGCAAAGTCGAGTAACCTTTGTGATTTGAATCGGGAAATAGTTTGTGAGTTGGCCCTGACCGGATCATTTATCATTCCTTTGAGATTGCAAACAAAACAAAAATATACATAAACAAAAACATCAAATCTCTTGATTTAGATCACCGACGAAATTTAGTAACCTTCGTGATTTGAATCGGGAAATGGTTTGTGAGTCGGCCCTGACCGGATCATTTATCATTCCTTTGAGATTGCAAACAAAACAAAAATGTACATAAACAAAAACATCAAATCTCTTGATTTAGATCACCGACGAAATTTAGTAACCTTCGTGATTTGAATCGGGAAATGATATATGAGTCGGCTCCGACCGGATCATTTATCATTCCTTTGAGATTGCAAACTAAATGAAAAACAAACAAAAACATCAAATCTCTTGATTTAGATCACTGGCGAAATTTAGTAACCTTCGTGATTTGAATCGAGGAATGATTTGTGAATCGGCATTTTGTCAGGTCATTCATTATTCCTTCGAGATTTCAAGAAAACTAGAAAATGAACAAAACACGTCAAAATTCTGTCTGTTTGTAGAAAATCACAGAAACAAATGAACTCACCTCTGAGAAATAATTCCACTTCTCTTGGCCGAGAAAATGTTTTTGAATTAGGTTAATAAAGGTTGATTTGGAAAATGAAGTACCGAAAGGGCGATGTTGGGTGGCTAACACCTTCCCTACTCGTAACAGTAAATCCCCGAACCCAAAACTCTGGAATTTCGCAGACTAAAAACCGGTGACTTGGCACACCATAACTCTATGCCAGGTGGCGACTCCGAAAAACAGATTAATAATAAAATGTATATTCCTTTGGTGATTGCAATTTGTTATTAATTTGACATTTTAAAGTTAAACAATCCAGCTGTCCTTTTTACAACATAAACCCGTCGCATTCAAGCCAACGAAAGAAAATATAGTACGGACATTACCCCTTGCACACGACCTCCCTCGTGACCGTCGTCGTAGGAAGAAGGTTGGGGAAGACCGGAAAATTTTCGGGGTGCGACAGATAATAAATGTTGATGAGACCTTGTTTTGTCTCTTTGAACTACTGTGTGGGAGTTCTGCTAGATTATGGTTGTTTTATGTTGGTTTTAGTTTTTAAGACTAGTGACCTTTAGGATTTATTTATCTCGTTCTTCGTGGCTGCGTATTAAAAGTATATTTTGAATTTTTCTTAGAGTCATTTTATGGATATTTACGGAATGTGTGATGTTAGTAAGTAGCGACACGTGTCCAGATCCTCTTTCTTTGTATAGTTTCTGGGACGGGTCGCTACAGTGGGCACCATCGCTCGCCACACTCCTCAGATGAGGATAACCTCGGGGATCACCCCTCCACCAAAAAATCTCGCACTCCCAAGAACCCCTCTGGGCATGCCCGCGCAAAGCGTCGACACGTGCTTGGAACAACTCAGCATCTCTCACTTCTCTAGGGACATTGAATCAGCAACAATACCTATGGGATTCAGCCTTCCCAAGTTCACAAAGTATGACCCAAAGACTAATGCTTACATGCACCTTATACACTTCCGCCAGATCATATCCCTCTACACCACTTCTGACACCATTATGTGCAAGGTCTTTCCCACAAGACTCGGAACACAGGGCTCCCTGTGGTTCAACAAGCTTCCCCCAAGGTATATTCGAAGCTTTAGGGATCTCAAGCATGCCTTTCTTGCTCGCTTCATCACAAGCACCACGCAGCGGAAGGAGGTAGGCACCCTTATTTCCCTCCAAAAGTGGCGGGATGAGTCTCTTTGGTAATATGTTGATTGGTACTAGGAACTGTATAATGAAATCCAGAGATGCGACCAAGGCATCGCTGCCATGTCCTTCAAACTAGGTCTTGAGGATGACAGTCTAATCTTCTGTGAGCTCATGCTCAATCCTTTAGACGATATGGATGAACTCATACATAAGATTGAAAATTTTGTTAGTTGAAGGATCTACTAGCCAAGCAGGCGGCCCAATATCCTGTCTGTCAACCACGATCAAATTATAACCCTAGGACTCAACGATAGGTTAACCTAGTCAAAACCGGGAAAAGAAGTATGTTGAGGGAAGAGGACCTCATGGCCGATATGATGGTCTTCACCGAGCCAACATATATGATCCTCTGGCGAATATGAAGTGTGCCTTTCTTCAGCTATCTAGACCACAAGATGGGTACTGGAGGGGACAAGGAGAGTCGGATGTATTGCACCTATTACAGGGATAGAGGCCACTACACTTCTTCTTGTCCCCTATTTAAAGCATACATGGAGCTTCTTGTGCGACAGGGACACCTAAATAGGTGGATTGACCAGCGAAAAACCTAAGAGGTGATGCAGTTTTCTAGACAGGCCCTAGATCGAAGGAGAACGTCCCATTGGTTCCATAGGAATGGCCAATCACTCGTACGACTAGACTCATCCAGTTGGGGCTCTGGGCATATTCATGGTAGTCGTATAAGGCTTCCGGTTAAATTTTCTCAAATTTTCTTCGCTTTATGTCTAGATCGTTAAATTACACTTAATCATTATCAAACGAATTAGCTTTGATTTCCATTCTTATGTGTACCAACCCGCGGTTGGGGCAAGAAACGTGTCCGATAAATAGGTCTTATACAGGAATCTCAGCTGACCAGCAAAGCTCGGGGACCAGACAATCTTTACAACAAAGCAAAGCTCAACCCTATGGCAGCTTGCCCGAAAACATGCACTAACATTCTATGGGATACATGAACCGACATTCTATGGGATACATGAACCTGCATTCTCTGGGATACATGAACCTGCATTCTCCGGGATATATAAACCGACATTCTCCGAGATATATGAACCGACATTCTCTGGGATTCATACACTGGCATACTCTGGGATATATGAACCAACATACTCCGGGATACATGCACCTGTATACTCTGGGTACATGCACTTGCATACTATGGGTCAGTTTGGAATGCTCTAGACATATGGCATTGAATGTGGCATCATCCATCCATTCATGCACGGTACACTCCGGGCCAGTCCAGAACGCTCAGGATATATGGTTCTGACCATGGAATCATCAATCCATTCATGGCCGACACTCTTGGGGTCAGTCCAGCACACTCTAGACCTCAAATTTTTGCAGTAGACGATGACCACTATGCAATGGCAATTTGCCGACACAATAATACGACCGCTCAAACTTGTGAACTTTTGCCTCAGGAGTGTCCAAGCCTCATGTTGTAAAACCACCAGGCCTCCGGTTACAAGAAGCCATGTAGAATCCCGATCAACTACTACACCCCAAAAGGTCTCTCTAACTATGCTCACTTCGAATCCGGCCATGTTTCCACATGCCCACGTCCGATGTGGGGGGTACAAGCAATTAAGTTCGAGCAAAATCGGTCCGGTCCGAATACAAAACAAATTTATTGACAATATGTACATTGCATTATATCTAAAGGCTGAGATTTACAAGTCAAAGCTAGAATCCTATTGTGGATCCACTAGTTGGCTATGGGAGGGCCCTACAGAAGGTTTCCTCGTCGGCATCCTGAAATTCGGTACCTATGGAGTTGGGGTTGGCACATTCACACAAAGAGGGGAATGAGTTGGCACCCCCGCTACATCCAGATCTTGGAACTACGCTTCCTTGAAGGCTTCTTGGAAGCCCTCATTATAGCTACCTCGATGTACTTTAGAATATAGCTCATTCACCTAATTTTGGCAGTCCACTCTGGCATCCTAGAAGCCCTCCTTATAGCCCTTCACATCGGCTTCTGTTGTAGCTTTGTGGATTATCTCCTCAATGTCCTCCTGGGTCCTCTGGAGGTTATCTTCTGCTTCTGCTAGGTGTTTTTAGCCGATCTGATTCTACCGATGCTTCATCTAGTTTCCGTCATAGAAAGGTCTTATCATCCCTAACAATATCACGAGTAATTGGTGTGTGCTCCCCACCACGTCATAACTCGATGGGGATGATAACACATTAATAATTTATAAACAAGGAAATACACACTTAGCAAGTGGTAAGTCCGAGGTCGATCCATAGGGAATTGACAGAGTCAGAAAATTGCTTGGTATAGAAAGTTTGGTTTGCGATAGAGGCGAAAGGATGCTACCCTTGTATTGGTTCTTGCTTAAGACTATGAAACTAGAACATAAAACAAAAGGAAATTAAACTAAGTTAACTAGGTGGAATGGTCACGAGATTCCTAACACCTAATCTAGGATATGCTAGACTTGTCCATAACATGACAACACAAGTGAGGAATCACGACCTAAGACCTCACCCGAAAGGTTTAGCTATCAAGCACATGGCATGGGTAAAGAGATGGTGCAAGAGATAGAATTCGATTCTCTAGACATTTCATAGAACACCTAGGGTGACATAGCTCAAAGCATGGTCCACACCAAGGTTCATTGTCTATGACCCATCAAGGAGGTTAATAACCCTCGGTTAAGACTTAAGGTGAGAGCTACATGCTCCTAACTCCTACGCAACCTCAAGACCTAAATTATCTAAGGATTAAGTGGTTTCTAGGGGAATTCGTCCATTGAGACATTTTGTCGAACACCTAGCGGAACATCGCTCAAAGCATGGATTGTGCCATTGTTCATGTCTACAACCCATCATTGAGATTAACATCACTAAGTTTAGACCCTAGGCATTAACTCATACCATCCTAAACCACATCATTTCAAGCTCAAACATAAAGGGTCCAACTATACCCTAATTCTTGGGGTGCTAGTCAACCCATGGACAAACCAAAGAGGCTACCCCTCTATTAACACTACCCTAATGCAAGAAATGATTAGAACACCAACAAAACACAACATAGTAAATGGAAAATAAAAATTACTACCCTAATGCAAGAAATGATTAGAATACCAACAAAACACAACATAGTAAATGGAAAATAAAAATTACTCAACATAACACAATGAATAAAATACATAAATGGATAGAAGAGAAGAAAACTTACAATATTTATAAAGCTCACTCCATCCAAAACCCAAAGAAAACCTCTCAAATGAGGAGAGAAGAGAAAGAACAAAAATGGAGGTACAAAGAGAAGCTCTCCACTCCTCCTAACCCTAATACATGAATGAAATATATATAAGTCAAATTATACAAGAGTATATGTACCCTCCATCTCCTAAAATTACAAAAATGTCATTATTGAGTTTGAAATCGCAGAAAATACCCAAGAGGGACCGGTCCTTGTAGGGTCGGGAGACCGGTACCTCAGCAGCAAAAATCCCACTAGAAAAGAGAGACTGGTCCCAGTAATCCTTGGAGACTAGTACCCGTGCCCAGATTTTCTTCTTCTGCAACTGTGAACTTTCGAAAGTTGGTCTTCCTCATTTTTGAAAATTGGTTGACTAGAATGGAGGGACATGTCCCCGTACTCCTGGGGGACCGGTACCCGCCTTCTTGCTGGGACACTGTAATTAAGGGACCAGTACATGTACTCTTGGGAGACTGGCACCCATAGATCAGTTTCTGGATCTGCTGCAGGGCTGTGTCCGGGCTTGTGTCCTCATGCATTTCGAATCCTCCGGCACCTCCTTAACACTTCCGCTATGTTTTCTCATGGCTTGGGAGAACTCGGGGGCTTCCGGACACATCTGTGGATCGCTAAATAACATGAAAAACAAGCAAAACTAGAAAACGAAAAAAATATAAACGGAACATAATATAAATAAACAATAAACTAGAATAAGAAAGGAAGCTATAGACACACTAAAACTACAAAATTGTGTGTCTATCACACCCCCAACTTATCATTTGCTAGTCTCGAACAAACTCACACTAGGACTCGATCTAAAAACAACAACTTAGGAAAGTAAAGGGATATGTACTTTGAACGAGTAAGGTCTCGTGATAGTTTTCAACAACGATCACCCACAAAACGTAGCAAACTATTTCTACATGGCATCCAAATCATGCGAGGTAAAACTCAAGACATAAGCAATGCATATGGATCTTTAAAAAGAAATGCGGTCAAAAAAGTTCAAAATGCTAGCAAATACAAGAAAAAGTCATGACACTAAGATTTAACATGTGTGTGAGCAAGGCTTTTCGTCGCAAGTGAGACAATAACCCAAAAGTCTATCCAGACCGAGCCACGACTTCAATTCTCATCGTGTCATACACTCAACAAATAAGACATTTGAAACAAGGGTGCATACTCTAACTCGTATGTGCGGACGAAAGATGTGTATAATGAAAACTAAAACATTCCGCATATTTTGACACGAAAAGGATGCTCTATATAAGTGGATACGCGATCTCATGACTAGAAGTGCTAAGCAAATGAAACTTTTTTTCTTAATACGACATAGCACAAATGATTGTTGCCCAAAGAATCAAATAGGTCTTTCCTTTGGCTATAACGTTAGGTAAGGGAAGTGTATCGGGCTAAGGGTTATAACATTAAAATGCTTGAGAATAGGCTATATAAAAATGTAGAGAGCAAACTAGAAAAACGGGGCCCTCGTCGACTAACTTGGTTCTCATTTTTTCTTTACTTTTCAACTACGCCTTATTCTTTTTCATTTTTTCTCAACCTCCAATACATCCCAAGACTTTGAAGAATAATTGTTTCTTCTTTTTACAAGTGAATAGGTGACCCCCAAACTTATTTGGTTTCCAATTTTTGAAACTTTTCTAATGATTTTTCTAGGGGAAAGGTACACCTACAATTAATACATAAACCTCCTTATATCTCCAAATACATCTTCAACATGATTTTATCCATTCTCAAAGCATGATATGGAATTTTAAGGCTCAATCAAGAAAAGGCCCATGTAAGGGCTCAAGTGGGCTACCAAGGGGTAAATGCAAGAAGGAACGAACCGGCTCAAATGTCAAAGATCCCCTAAAATCCTTTCCTAAGGCCAACAACAACCATGCGTGCCAACCCAAAAGATATTTCAATGATAGTGAATTACCAATGCTAAACGATAAAGATAATGAGATTAACAACGAGTAGGATTTTTATTCGTGACCACTAGAGTTTGTTTGACACCATTCCAAGGAAAGTAAAGGCTCTAAGCTCATTTGAACATAAGTCTCCACTACTAGCCTTCTAGACAATTAAGGTACGACTCACAAGCGACTTAAGCCTATTTTATACGTCAAGTGCAATAAAGTTAAAAACTAAGTGCCAAAACAAATTCTTGCAAAATGCTAGCAAAATAAACTAAGATGCCACCTACAAGTCTAATCAAAGCTCAACAAATTCCTACTTGTGCCATAAAGTTAAAACTCACATAATTCCAAAATCTATCCAAAATCAATTCACTATGTACACTAACTAAGTATCTAACGAATCCTTCACGCGGATGAAATGAGCTATACTTTTCTCTCTGCCTCAAAATAGAAAATAGAGACAGGTGGCTATACTAGACCGTCGATTCAAAAAAATTTAAATTTTTTTCAAGACTCTAAAATGGGACTAAAGGCAAAAAGAAATGTGGTACAATCATGTGAAACATGAGACACTCCCCCAACCTAAAGCATGCAGTGTCCCCAATGCATAAGACAACAGATAAAAGGGAAGAGAGCAATGTACCTCCGGGGTAGAATGTAAACCACCCTATACCTCGACCAATAAAGAGGATTTTTGCATCATTTCCTTGAGTTGTCGTCGTCAAAGCACCCATGGCTCAAAGCTAGAATCAAAGGACCTTGCAAAGACTAAAATACCAACTCCTACTACAAGATAAACGACTAGTCCAAAATTACTTACTAATGGAAGCCAAGTGTGCAGCACCGATTTTATTTATTTAAAAATACTAGTGAGTTATCACGCGACTCACCACGAGTAGTACTTTTCTCCTTGATATTCTCACTTAAAAAGTGTATTAGAGAAATCTCTCGGTATTGCTTTCAAAACCTTTCGGGTCCTCCATGCATGCATTACACATTTGTTGCTATACATTGGCACGCACCCACGACGTCCATATATATCTTCTGTTTAGGTTTCTCTACTAGGTGTATGCCTAACCCTCTAGTTTTTAGGGAAAGAACCGTTGGAGTAGCTTGGAGTGGATTTCCTAGCCCATTTGAAGACTTTGAAGGCGTTATCTATGTACTACACTCTTGATCTTATTTCTACACTTTTTATTTAAAGTTAATGGTGCCTAGGTATGTAATAAGTAGATTAAGACTTTATTTATTATCGTCTGCCTGTGATTGTCATTATGCATGTGGATGGTATTGGGATTGGTTGTTATTTCTTTTAGTACTTTATTTAAATTGCTCTAATATCATCCTTCAAAAATGATTTAAAATTCTGGGGCTGGTACAATTGGTATCAGAGAAAATGTTTTGAAAACTTATGGACATTGGGGAGACACTTAGTCTCAATGGGTACATCACTTTGGTTTTGCATTGTATGTCATGTGATCATGCATGTGGGCTTGTGTGTCTGTGTGCATTGCATGAGGACGAAAGGAAATTTTTTGAACCAATAATTTTTATAAAGGTTAACTCTTGGAGTCCTTTCCTAGTATTGGTCGTCTAGGATGTTAATCCTTGGTTGGTTATACTTGAGTTGTTCTTTCAAATTCCATTGTTGCTGGTGTCTATCCTAGTTCTCGTTAGTCGTTTTTATCCTACTCTTAGGATGTCTTGTGTGAATGGACTTCTGTTGTCTAAGTATCATTTGTTGATAAAATTCATGTCCTATCTTGGGGAAATATGTCGAATCACCGAGTTGGTAATCGTGAATGAGGGCATCGAGGAGTCCAAATCCCCGATGCCGTTATTAAGGATGTGACTGGTTAACCAATAGACCTTCCTGATATTGTGCAACCTGAAGGGCTTATCCCCGGAGGGTTAGCCAATGATGGGAAGCTTATTAGAGATATTGCAGCGGCTGTGATGGAGGCCAGCAGAGAGGTTGTTGCGCCTAGGGAGCATGCAGTTAATCGTATATCAGAGTCTCTTCAAGAATTCCGCAGAATGGATCCCCTGAGGTTCAACGGGGAGGGTGACCCTATAGAGGAAATTAATTGGATGATGGAGATCCGAAAGATCTTTGAAATCCTTGAGATTTCAGATAACAAGGTTCGTATTTTGCTTGCCTCGTATCAACTCTTAGGTGAGGCAAATGAATGGTAGACCTCTGTCAAGAAAGCTAGGAGGGATGCACTGAGGGTCCTTGGTGGTGCTAATTCCCAGACAATTATTGATCCAATCGGTACCATGTCGTGGGAGGACTTTGAGGCCATCTTCGAGGGACAGTACTTTCCAGAATCTTACTGTTATAATCTTCGGGAGTTATTTGAGAGGCTTAAACAGGGAACTATGTCAATGACCCAATATGTCGTAAAATTTTAGTCTCTATCTATATTTGCCCAAGATTGGGTAAATTCCGAGGAGAAGAAGTGTAAGAGTTTTGAGAGAGGTCTTCTCCAATCCATCCAATGCCTCATTGTTGGACATAGGATTCGGGTTTTTCCTGACATGGTCAAGTGTGCATGGCTTATTGAATCCAAGCAGGAGTCGTCTAAGCAAGTTAAAGTTTGGGAATCTAGGGGCCAGTATTTTGGCTCTAGTAACTCTTCTAGAAGTTTTGGGAAGAAGAGGCAGAGAGAACAATCTAGTTTTTCTAGAGGGCAGAAGCAGCAAGTGACTCCCAGTCAGCATGGTATTTTTTTCCAAGCTGAGATTGTTTTTCATAGTTGTAATAAGCAAAGGCATCCTCGCACCGATTGTCCTCTTACCAAATGCTATGAGTGTAGCCAATCTGGTTATGTTTCCAGGACTTGCCCTTTTAAAGGTATTGATCGCAGTGAAGCAGGGTCTGTTTAGAAGCCCTACGAAGGTCAGTAGTTTCAGCAACAACAACAATATCCATATCAGATAGCTCTGGTTCAGTCTAGTCAGGGTTCTAGATCAGATAGAAAAGGTCCTTCGGGACCAGGGCGGTCATCGGGTCAACACAGTGGAGCTGGGCATGGCCAGATGACCTAAGGTAGAGTTTATGCTGTTCCAGCTATTACTCCTCAGATTTGATCTCAACAACCAGATGCATGTAATACCTATTCTATGGTTTAATGAGATTAATATTAAACAAATGAGGTTTAAAAATAATTGTGGGCTTAAGAAAATGATTAAGAATGTGTGAGAATTTTTTAGGAATTTTATAGAAAAATTTGGGATTTTTGGTCCTAGATATCGGTACCTCGGAAAGCCAAGATACCGGTATCTCATGAAGGGTTGGCAACCGGGACCTCAGCAACCGGTTTCTCAGGAGTATCTTGGGATTTGCCTAAGATACCGATACCTTGCTAGCCAAGATACCGGTATCTGAAGAGTTTTAGATCAAATTTGCTATGACGGTGATAACGAAGAGACTGGCGATGTAAAAACAAAAATATTAAATATAGGTGTTGGGAATGGCTTGCCAGTTGTTGACTGGAGCATAAAACCAAGCATCAGATGTTGGGATCATTGCAAATGATGTTGGAGGAAGCTATGTATAAATATAGGTATTGAATGAAAAATATATGGTTGAGTGTCTCGTATAACAAAGGCTCCGAGAGTTATAGGTCCAACAAATTTGTGAATAAATCATATATGTGAAGGAGAGTTAGAGAGAAGTTCTTGTGTGAGTCTGAGAGATTCTGATCGGGTAAGTTGTTGAAGATTGAGAAGGAAGAACAGTGGGTTAGAGGCTTGAAGATCTAAGGCTGCGTCAAACATTCTGGATTTTATTCTGGGCAAATGAGGTAACTTTTCCAAAATCTAAAAGCACAGTGTGGTAGCAAATCAGTGGTAGTTTATGTGTGTCTAATTTGAGGAATTTTGGTGTATGTTGTCTGGTCAATTTTGGATTTAAAGCAGAAGGGGGGAGAATCCACTCGACAAATGTTTGAGAATTAAATTCTCCTAATTGAGGTAAGATTGTCCTAATTCATTTTATCTAGGTTGTTCTAGATTAGTTAAAGATCATCTATTCAAAGTTTGAGGATTAATGGTTGAGTTTTGGGTGTTCAATTTAAAGAAAAACGATTTTTGGCTAAACCTTAAGCTTTCTGTCGAAATCTGTAAAATTTGGAGAAGACGACCTAGATACCGGTATCCAGGTATCCTTAGATACCGATATCTTGGTCTTAGTTCAGAACCCCAGAAACCCCTGTAGAAACCGATATCTCTGTTAAAGCTTTTGAAACTGGTATCTTGCTGATGAAGATACTGATATCTTGGGATAACCCAAGAAACCGGTATCACTATCTGCGGTATCTTGAGGAGTACCTTTGGGCTCTGTTGAAGATACCGGTATCTAGTAGTGCTTAGATACCGCTATCTTAGTCTCGGGAAAATGTGAAGTTTTGTAAAAATGTTAAGAAAGAGGATTTTAGTGGTTCTAAGTTATAAATAATTATTGAGAAAATATTATATTCTGATGTTAGTATATATTGGGCCTTTTATAGGTATTGGAGGATTCGGTAAGCTATTTGGAGGAATCGTCAAAAGATGAGTACATTTATAGACTTGTATAATTTAGATAGGATATTACTAGTCCTAGTATAAAAAGTATGTGTTTTCAAAGATAGTGTGAAATTGTGATAAAATCTATGGATCACATGAGTTTGGAAAGAAAATGGGTTTTGAAAGGATTCTTAAAATAAGTTGGAAAATGTTATGATTTTTGGGAAAATGTCACAAAGGTGTTGTTTTGAGGTGTTTGATGAAATAAAGTGTTTTCAAAGGAAATGTTGGTTTTGAAAAGATGTTTGAAAAGAAATGTGTTTTGAGATGATATTATGGGTTTTGAGAAAAGATGAGTTAAGAAGTACTTTTGAAATAAATGGTGATTTGACAAGAAAATGTGGAATGCTTTGAAAGAAGAGTTTTGGAGGAAGAAATGTGTTTGAAAGAGAAAAGATGATTTTGAAAGATGAGATTTGAAAGGAATATTCATAAAATATTGATGTGCTATCATAGCCTTGCATCCTAACCCCAAGGCTAATGTAGGGGTGTGCCTAGTCCCAAGGAAAATGTAAGGACGTGAGCCTAGTCCCAAGGCTAATGTAGGGATGTGCCTTGCTCCAAGGCAAATGTAGGAGCGATTACTATTCGCTACCACTGGGACATATTATGAGTGGCCCTTGAACCATATCCCCTGTACCTATCGGAAATGATGTTGAGGTAACAGATCTGTCAAAACGCTGGTCAGCGGAAGTTAATGACCCTTGGCTATAATAGTTGATGAGGTGGGTTGTAATGTGAAATGAGAAATATCTCATATGTATTGAATAATGTGGATCTTTGAAAGGAAGGCTTTAAAGAAATATGGAAGATAATGGTATTTGAAAACATAATAAAAAGAAAAAGGATATTTTGGTGTGCGTTGGAAATAAATAATTTGTGAAATGAAATATTTAAAGAGTTTTATGAAATATCTTTAAGGCATTGAGTTTACTTTAAAAGTAAAGATTTTCTTGATTAAAAGACATGTTTTGAGAAGTAAAGGCACATGTTTAAAAATAGTGATCCTTAGTTATTTTTACTTATCTTTATTATGCTTTTCTATACGTATTCACCAGTCATCGCTGATGCACTTTTGTGCGCTTTCTTTTAGGTGCTTGGAGGCTAGTGTCCACAGTTCAATTCATTCCAGCTGCAGTCGAGTTGTTAGGATTGTAGTAGTGTTGTGAGTTCTTTTACTCTTTCCTTTGAGTCTGTTGTAGTAGCTGTTCAGTGCTGTTGTTCAGAGTTGTTGTAGGAGTGGTTTGTGATGAGTTGTATCGGCCAAGAGCCTGAGTTGAATTTTATTTCTTTGAGTCGATGTATCATCTGGGGATTTATAACCAGATCAGATCAGTTGTAGAGTTTTATTATTTATACTTCAGTTTGTCGTGTAGTGGTTTTGAGTTAGTGTATGCTTGGCCACATGCTTATCCTTTAATAACTGTCTTATAAGTTATCAGTGATGGGTCATATCAGGTTTTGGTATCAGAGCATAGGTTTGAGGTTCTGTAGACTAAGTGGAGTCGAGTCAGTTGGACTGGTGGACTATAGGGTGTCTTGAGTTGGAGTTAGGGTATTTTTGTCGTAATATATTTCTAAATAAATCTATTTTTGGTGAGCAGAATCAGTATGGCAGAAGATGCGCAGAGAGTTGGTGACCGAGAGTCGTTAGCTTCAATTGGGCAAAGGCAGGAAAGGCAGAATGAGTCGGTAGGAGAAGAGCGAGTTAATGTAGATCTGATACGTCAGTTGCAAGAAGTTATGCTTAGGATAGCAGAAAACCAAGCTCAGTATTTTGCAAGATCAGTTCCACAGCAAAGGCCGTTAGTAGATGTTTACACATCCTTGTTTAAATGCTTTAAGGCATGGATCCTCCAGCATTCACAGGAAGTAAGGGAGAGGAAGATGCCGAAAATTGGGTTAAGAAGATTAAGCAGATCTTTGATATCATGAGAGTAGGAGATGATGATAAGTTAGATTTGGTGGTGTTCATGCTTTCAGGGGAAGCGTATCATTGGTGGCAGTCGTGTGAGCGAGTATTGTTAGTAGCGGCAGCAAATGTTAGAGTTTTTTGGAAAGATTTTGAGGAGGATTTCAACGAGAAGTATTTTTTTCAGTACTACCAGGGAGAGAAGAGAAAGGAGTTCATGTTGCTAGAGCAAGGAGAGATGTCAGTAGAGCAGTATGTTGCGAAGTTCACAGCCCTAGCTCGTTTTGCACCGCTTATGGTGTCTACAGAGATGGACATGTGCGATAAGTTTCAATTGGGTTTAAATCATAGGATTCAGTCGAGGGTTGCTGTTTTGGAGGAGCATAAATTTAAGAACCTTGTTGCGAAGTCAAAGATTGTGGAGAAAGAAATTGGGAAGATAGATTATAGAAGGAAGTAGGCTAAGAGAGCTCGATCTAGCAGTTATCCAAATCAAGATAGAATTGGGAATCAGAGTATGCAGTTTAGTGGAGAGCAATATGTTGGTAGGAGCACGGTAGTTAGTCATTCAGGAGAGCAGAGTTCAAAATCACAAAGGTCAGAGGTGTAGTGTTATAGATGTAATCAAGTGGGTCATTATGCTAGAGAATGTTCGGAGCAACCAGTGACATGCTATATTTGTGGTCAAGAAGGTCATATGAGGTGGGAGTGTCCTCAAGTTGGAATTGAAGCTTCATCAGTTGGAAATGTTTAGGGTAGAAAACAAGGAATAGCAAGTAGTTTCAGGAAGAGAGGGAAGAAATAATTATGAGATGTGACTAAGCAGAGTTGAGTTTGTTCTTGTTGGTTTTGTTGTTCATAAGATTTTGTTGGTTAAAAGCTTGTTCTTAGTAACTTATGTCTAAAGTTGAGATAGAACCAAAAAAGGGAATAGTTTAGTAATGAACCCTAGGTTGTCAGACTCTTGTGTGCTAACTTTCTCTTTTGGTGTATAATTGTAGTATGTTATGAAGAATAATTATTCATCAATCTTGTAATAAATTTCCTTCTAAGGTAGTTTTCAGATACGTTGTTAATATAAGAACAAACGTAATTAAATGCATGCGGGGTTATTGTTGGAATCATGAGAATAAAGAAACAACTTGTATGAACAGGGATCAATGAACTATGATGACTATGGAGTTATAGACAAATGAAACTAGTTATAGGCATTTGAGGAGATTTAATTGGGTCTCGTGAAATGTTAATGTTTAGTAGAAAATTTTAAAAATCTAAGTTATCCAATGAGTTAGTGAATACAGATGTAAGAAATCGTAAGAATATGTTAAGTAATGTGAGGGTTAAATTAAGTGTTTGAAGGGAAGAACCTAGCAAGATGTATTTAAGTCTAAGAGAGAAACTATAACGAGGTGGTAAGATATGAAATAAGGTTATAAAAAGTTAATGTAGTAAGGCAAGGAATTATGAATTCAGGGAGAGATGATAAACCGAGAGTTGAAAGTAAACTGGTATTGATGGATTATTGTTTTGCTAGACATTGGAAGACAAGTGTGGTTAAAGGAAGTGTAGCTGTAAGGACCTAATTATTATGAGGTTCAAAGTTCGGGCATATGTGTGTTAGTATCCCAGTTGAAAGTTGTTCTGGTTGTTCAGTAAAAATTAAGGATCAAAGAAAAAATTTACTATTCTAATCAGGTGTATCTATTATTTCAGACTTAGTGATCCTGCTTGTTGTTGTTCGAGGACGAGTTATACTCGAGAACGTGTATTTTTTAGTGAGAGTGTTTGATGAGAAGTGAAAAGAACTAATTATGTGTCCTAGTATGGAAATCCTTGATGGCAAAGTAAATATTTTATGGTGATCTTTGGTTTAGTATACTGTGTTAGAAGAAAAAAGGAAGATAGTATTGGTGATATGCTTTTCGGATTAAATTAGAAATTGACACT
>NMUG010001872.1:0-16937 GCA_002855965.1 Monotropa hypopitys | reverse complement strand
CCATGTGTCCAATTTAAATAATTTACTGTTCAAATTGGACTGTAACTTGTGTTTATTTACAAGTTACAGTCCAAATTTGGACTGTAACTTGTTCACTTGAACAAGTTATAGTGGACATGTTACAGTGCACTGTAACTTTTTTAAAAAAAGTAATATTTTATAATCAATATGGTACTTGTTTGATAGATCTCATCAAGACGAACATAAAAATATGTTTTTTATATTTTTTTGATTTGTATATCTTCAGATAAATCGTTTTTAATAAAATAAATAATTTTTTATTAATGCCGCAACTGCAAGGGTATATACGAAAAAAATTGAACGGGACCTGGCGAGGGAAAATCTGTTTGCCCTGGACCCGCTCATAAATAAGTTGAAAAAATGGGACCTATCCAATATTTTGCCTAATATTAAAACTTATCATTGACTCAGATTATTTATGTGGAACCCCAAGGTATGGAGGCCCACCTCCATTACGTCGTGTCATAGGAATGTGCAAAGTCTAGTATATAACATGTTGTAACTGTCAATCTCGCTTGAGTGACTTGATCTTCACTCAAGCTAAACATATTTCGTTTGAACTTTGCTTGAGTGACCATCTTCTTCACTCAAGCAAAACTCCACTCGCTCAAGCGAACTACTGCTACTGAATTTGTTGCTTTCCAAATCAGTTGATGCTTCTAAATTCACTCTTCACCAGCTCACATCTAAAATACAAAAAATCATAATAATCCTTCCACCTCCTAAAACATACTCTCTAATAAAATTACATTGCCAAAACGGTATTTTGTCAATAAGAACTTCCAGCACAAAGATGCATAAATTTGGTATTACAATCTCGCCCTTTGACACTTCTTTGACAAAACACTCATATATTAAAAGTTTAAATCTATATTCTCGATGAAGCACATGTAACACATTGAAAGCAAATTCATTAACCAATTTTATTCCCTTTTCTATCAGGAAAGTACAAAGGAATAAAAACATTAACGAATAACATAATGTAATACCCATCTCGTCTAATTCTTTTTATTTCAAATAATTATAATAATTATCAAAGGTGACATTAAATATTTTAATATTCCATTTGAAATTTAGAGTAAAAGGAAATTATAAAAGAAGGTTTAATGGTAAAAATTGAGGTTAAGTAATATAAGTATTGAATATATGGGATCAATGGCACACAAAGGTAATTAGGGGGATTAATGAAGGGGCAAAGAGGTAAATTAATGTTAAAATCTGATTTGTAGGGGTTGGGGATGCCCTAGCCCCCATTCTTGTTCTTGCCAAAAATCTGTCTAGAGGGAGAGGGAGAGAGGGAATGGCTTGAAGAATTCTCATGGATCGTTTTTGGAAGAAAATCTCTTCTCCAACCTTGTTCACAACTCAAGTAAGATTATTCTTACCGATTTTATTTTTTTGATTTCGTCCATTGTTAGGACTAGATCGAGGTTCTTAGTTCCAAACTCGTTTTTGGGAAAAATCCATAGATTAAGGTTTTGATTCTTGAAATTGATTATAATTGAAGGTTGTAGGAGAGTCTATATCATGTATATAATGACCTTAGATGTTAGAAACACTTTCGTATGGATAAATTTGAGGTTTTGGGGTGTTTAGATCGAGTTTGGCGAAGTTTAAATCGTTTTTGGTCGAAAAATCCCATTCTACAGATTTTGCATCAGCAGGGGGTTCAACCGGTTGGAATTCCTTGGCCAACCGATTGGGATGGGATGAAGGTTGGCCAACCGATTGGCCAACCGGTTGGGAGATCGGTTGGGGCTGGGTGATGCTAGCCCAACCGGTTGGGAAGTCAAGTCCAACCGGTTGGAAGGGGTTCTGTCCGAAAATTTGGTTAAGTCTTTGGAAGATGAAAAATGACTAAATAACATCGTGACGAGTTAAGTTTTGGTATGGTAAGACATGTAAAGGTTTGATTAATGTCTTTATATTTATTGACCAATTTTATAATTGCAATGTAGACTGAAATTGGTATTATTTTGGCAGGGACACTTGAGAAAGGCGTTGAGGCCTCTCTCAAGGGCAAGGAAAATGGTTGATCAAGGCAAAAAAAAGGTTTGAACAACGGTGCTGGTGAGTGTATGTTTATGGTATTTTGAGAGTACTTTGATTGACTCTCAAATTACATGTTTACTCGTTTAAATTATTTTGGAAACATCTATATCCTGTTTGTACCTGGATTTGAGATTGGAATGGGATAGAATCAAGTATATTTCATGATGATTATACTTGGAAGTTTACTTCCTGCAGACTACACGTTGGACGTGGGAGTGAGTTGCATTAAAATGTATTGGGGGAATTGCATACTATATTGTATATATATGCATATGCACTTTGAAACGTAAGTTCTTGCAGACTACACGGGTAATCGTGGGAGTGAGTTATTCTTCAGGTAATACTCCCATTTTGGAGAGGGGGTCCCCATATTGGTATTTTTGTGATACATTAGATGAGTGTGCTGGGCACACAAACTATCACATATAGTGATAGCTATTTTGAGAAGGAAAATGGAAGGATGTTTTGAAAAATGGGCTGCGGCCATATACATATGTAAATGCATAGAATGCATGGGGTTGGGCATACATGTTTTTAGGGGTTGGACCCTTGTTTTTTGCAAAGTTACATTCTCGCATGATTTTATTTATAATCTCTTGCAATTGTGAAATCAAAATATCATATTCACACTCTGGTTTCCTTGTGTTTTTCTTAAATGCTTGGAAACTAGGTCTTGGAGCTAGTGGTCCACTACGTAGCTTGGTGAGGTGGTTTTGGAAGCATAACTTAGGAAGGATGGATTGATGCATGGCTTGAAGGAGATGGCACTGAGTATGTGTACCTGGAAGTTGATTTGGAGGAAAATTGTTCCTTGGGTATTAGTACTTGTTTCTTTCTTTTAGTACTTGTTCTCTAGAAACAATCTTTGGTACTTGTGGTTTTGTTAGATGGAAATCTATGGTGTTGGGTTTTTATTTCACACTCAATGTTAGTTGATGTATTGTTCTAAACTTGTTAACTCTTGGGTTTTAAAGTTAAGAAAATTTTTATTTCCGCGAATTTTTTTGTAAGTTTTGGGTAAGGGATGTTACAACTTGGTATCATAGCTTAGGTTATAGATCCGAGTTAGGGGACTGCGTGATTGAATAGAATTGGTGCTTGAGGTATGAGTTTAATGTAAGTGTTGGGAGTTTGGATATTAGTATTTTGTGACTATTATATGTGTCTTTGACACCCATGGGACTTGCCTCGAAATCCGATTGGAAGAATGCCTGATCAACGTTCTCTTCCAATGGGAAGTCTTGGAAAATTAAGTGGAAAATCATAGTACAACAATATACTAAGGTTATGGTGGCTAAGTAGTGGACCATAGTGTAACACCCCATATTTTTAAGTAAAACATTTCCAACTTATTTTTTTTAAAATACAATAAACACAACATTGGGGAGTTAATAGTTACTATACAGCAGCATTGCAGTTGAAGTTCTCATTACATGAAATCTTGATACAATATACAAATGGAAGGAGTACAAACAGAAAGTACAACTGAGCTACTAGCTACAACTGGAAAAGAAAGGTACAACTACAACTGGACAACAACCTGAAAACTGAAAAGAAGTACAACAACTCAGAGAGAGAGCCAAGGCCGCATCTCCAAAGGAACCAGCTGCTAGCACAAGCTCCAAGTACCCCCTGCAAGAGAAACCCTACAGTACAATCCTGGAAAAGAGAAAGAAAGGAGGGTCTGAGCAAACATAGCTCAGTGACGGTAACATCTAAAGACTACAAAGCATGCACAAGCGCATGCGAACCTAAATGCCGTAAAACCGAAAGAAGGGTACCAAGAAAGCGTTCACACACACCCAAGCGAAGTGAGACTAAGAGTATCTCCAAGGTCAACGAATAGAGGGTCGCACAAACCACACTCGACACACAAGGGACCAAGTCGTACAACCTCACTAACTCTCTACTGAGACCACAACCGAGACCAAGTAACCACATCCCGATCTCTCGAGAAGAAATCCAACAACCGCAAGCACACACCTTTCCGCATTACCCGAAAGAACCATTGTACCAAGACCAACACCGCAAACCACTAACAAATGAATCCTAAACAAACACAGTGGAACCCCATTGACTCTATCCGTTTTACTTCCTTTGATAAGTATATAACTGTACTGTGGATTTGGTGTTATTTAACTTTGAAAGATATTTGGGTCACATAGGTAGCTTTTCATTTTCTGTAACATTCCTCACAATCATCATCACCACCTGCCTAGGCCAGCAAGTGTTATCATCCTTTCCGCAGGCACAGAACAGGAGGTCGCAATCGTCCTACCCACCACACACCAGGGCTAGGTCATGGGACACCGCAGTCGTCTCCTCAACACGCATATTTCCCCCTTGGCGATACAATGGAGTCACGATGGAGACTAACGCCCTCTATGGAGGGCTCCTGAGCGGAACAAGGAGCCATGCGGGGGTGCTCGCCCTCGGAGAGTACAATCCCGGGAAGGGCATCGACCATCCTTAACCCAGGGACAATACCGCGGGTAGGGCATGAACCATCCTACCCGGATGGATACCATCAACACATTCCGGTCATGAGGGCAAGAACCTCCTCACTCTGTAAGCTTTCAAAAACCATGTTGTCACATCACGTGGGTTGGGGCAAGGTACCTCCCAAAACCCAAGATGGTGTCCTCTGTACGCCATCAATCACATCACAACACTCTCTTCACATTTCTTACATTATTGTTTCACTTGGTGGGATTTACTGAGAAGATTCAAGATTATCCGAGAGTGGTCCTCGTAAGATCCATCCCCGTATTTAACATTCATTGCATTCATTCCGTTCATTTCAAGTTGGGTGTTTTCCATTGGGTTACCAAATTCACCCCATCAATGACAAGCCCTCGGCTAATCCAAATCCCACCAATTTCACATTTTCTCTCCAAGGAGAGTTAACCACGCACGCTACCATTTTATTTCAACAATGTTCATTTCCGGTCAAGACAACCCAAGTTATTTCAAGAGTGGTCACACAAGTCGACATACTACAATTTTTCCCACTCGACAACCCAACTCATTCGAACATCCTCAAACATCTCAATTCACCTCATTACAAACCTAAGAGATCCCATTTGAGTCTTATACCCCTTTCCACATTCGATATTATGACTAGACACGATCGACGCACCCAAATTTCACCTCAAGGCCCACTCGGGAAATTCATCAAACACATGGCACCTAGATCGTTCTAAGGTAAATTTTCAACACAAAATGTTCTTTCCACATATACACCATTCCAAAACTAACACAATTTTCTGAGGCTAAACCGACGCCAACCACTTTAATGACAACAAAGCGACTACATACCCGATACCAACGAATCGAACCACTAATGATACGACTACGCAAAGTGAATCAACAATCGACAAAACAATGATACATGGAATGGAATTACGCACACCCACGCACACGATGTAGGATTTAGAAGTTACCCACTGGAGAGTCACCGGAAAAGTCCACCGGAGCAATCGCCGGAAAATGCCCAACATGATCCGAACCCGTCAACGCGTAGCCCTCGTCACAACCTACAAGGTTCCACCATTAGCCACAATGGAGGAGCAAGGAATTGAGAGCTAGGATTTAAGAGAAAAGATGACTTACCGAATATACGCGAACCACCACCATCAATGCGAAGCCCTCGACATCCCTGTCAACATTTGTGCTTCGTGTTTTCTTCAAAGCTCCATGGATGGAGTGCCATAGAGGAGAGAAGTGAGAGGGAGAGAAGAGGGAGGTAGAGAGAGAGGGATCTGTAGAAAATGGCATGAAAATGCCCTAGAATCGGACACAAGGTCTATATAAAGGACCCCACGCAAAAAGACAAGACTACCCTTAATGACTGTTGGAAAAACAGCAACTGCACCGGTGCAAGTCGGATCTGCACCGGTGAAAATCCCCTTTGCACACTTACTGCCTCACAACAGAACCCTTGTACACTGGTGCAGCTCCCACCTGCACCGATGCAAACCACCTCTGCATCGGTGCAACCCCACCTGCACCGATGCAAACCAGAACAGAAGCTACTAGAGGTACTCTGCACCGGTGCACCAAACACTTGCACCGGTGCAACTGCTTTAAGAAGAAAGCAGTGCACTATTGAACGACACCTGCACCGATGCAGCTCCAGCCTGCACCGGTGCAACTGCACCAGAACTGAAAAAATGAACTGCAGAATGGTTCCAAGGCTGTCCCGACATCCTAGGACCAGCACCAACTAAAGGAAGAGGTTCAACGGATATCCCCAAAAGTTCCAACTAGACTTCTAAGCAATACACGGGCATTTGATATGATGAAATGAGTGTTTTAGGTACCCCAGAACTTAATTCAATGCGGATTTCCCACGAAAAGTTCATCGAAACGAATGTCAATCAAACTAAAATTTGCGGAGTGTTACAAACTACCCTCCTTACAAAAATTTCGTCCTCGAAATTTCTAAGGTAACAGAATCGAGATGCACCACTACAAGAAGAAGAATGCCCGGGATACATCCAACACGGATGGATTTCCAACAAAATCCGACAACGCCAAGAGGGATCCTCACCCAAAAACAACTCCACGAAACGGGCATCAAACAACAATCAAAACTCCAATATATTACCGGACTTTCTCAAAAGTGCAACAAGTCGACACGAGGAGAATATTTCGCAATGCAAAAGTAAGGTATCGAGAGTCAAACCACAAGGAAATTTTCCAGAAAATTCTTATAAAATTTACGGATGCATCACGATATGCCACGAATAAGCCGACAGGACGAGAACGCACCAAAACATCAAGGATACGGAAGGACACGCCGCGGACACACCGACACGCGAGGGATACTCCGAAGACACACGGACATGCCAAGATGCAACAAGGACATGCCGATACACCAAGGACACGGCAAGGATACGATTTTGGGTACAAGGATACGGTACCGCCACGCAGGTACGGTACGGGTACGATGCCGACACACGGACACGATACGGGTACTCCGATTTTTCCTAAACATTTTCCGGAATTTTACGAAAGGCAAAGAAACGAATTTCAACCATCACAAGAATATCCACAACGATTTTGTCACCTCAAACGCGTGAAACAATCAAGTGGATCGATTTTTCGAACGAGATGGCAACAACCCAACCAATACGATTGTTCAAATAGAAGGTTTTGGTTTCTATTGCGATAGTTAGATAGACGCGAAGGATTGAGATCTCTCTATTGATGTGAGAGTGCGAATGGTTAGTATGGTTTGGTTATGTGGACTAGAGATTGAGCTTGATGACTTTGGTTGTGAATATTGGGAACATGCCCGGGTTTGCATTGTAAGATTCACCCACCTTGCACATAATCACCATATTTTCATATACAGTTGATAGTCGCATATTTTCTGGGTCTTTATGACTTAACCTTCTTTTTACAGTTTTTTGCAGGTTTTCTCGGTTGGGTTGCTTGTAGCGGGGTTGGCTTAGGCTTGCTCTAGTTCCTTGCGGTGAGAAGCATATTTCATTTTGGTATTATTGTTGCACTTTCCCTCTTTTCCCCTTGTAGCCTACGGGCATCCCTTATTACTTATAGAGTTGTAATATCCTTTATTTGCAAGCAAGTTCATAAAAAGGATTGTTATTGTTCTATTTCCGCGTGCTTGTATAAAGAATTTATAAAGAGATTTGTTTGTAATTCTTTTCTCTCACGGCCCCTTTGTTGTTGAAATGGTTTATGCAAAAATATTTATGCATTTATTTTATTAAAAAAAATGGTTTGAAAATCCGGGGCGTGACACCACCTACAATCACGTATCTTACGAATCAATAGAATCAAAGCTCGTAAGAGCTTGTTGTCCTCCAGACGATAAATGGGACAACACCAGGTGGAGAATTGGCAGAATGAAATAGAGCTGTGAATGGTTCAACACTAGAGAGGCCACTAAAGTACCAGGGCTCTAGAGCCTACATCCAGACACTGGAGAGTCGGATCAACAACAAGGACGCCATCATCCTTGAGATTCAAGAGGATGTGCTACGGCTCAAGGCTGAGTTACGTTCAAGAGAATCCCGTGGAACGGGACGGTCAGGGGAAGGATGGGGCAAGAGGAGAAGCAGTTCCCACGACAGGAGAAGGCATCGTAAGAGGCACTCGGAGGAACGTAGGATGAAGGAAATAGATCAACTCAATCACTTACATCTGGTGCATTTCTGGCAGATGATATCACTATACATCACGGAGGATGATCTCTTGTGTAAGGTGTTCCCTTCCAGCTTGGCCGTCCTCGGACTAATCTGGTTCGACAAGCTGCCAGAGCAATCGATCAGTTCGTTCTGGGAGCTGCCACAAGCATTCTTGGCCCGGTTCATCACCGACACATAATAGAAGTTAGAAGTAGATGCACTGTTGGCGCTCCGGATGGGCAAGGGAGAATCACTCCGGAAATATGCCTCCCGGTATTGGGAAGTGTACAACGAAATTGAGGAATGCACTTTAGATACTACAGTCCTATCATTCAAGATGTGATTGGATCCCCAGAGCAGGCTTTATGAGGATTTGACACCCTATAGTCCGGTGGACATGGACGATCTTATGTCTCAGATCGAAAAGCACTACGGACTAGATGAAGCCTGGACCGAGCGACTAAAAGCCGAACCAAACATTGGCTCCAATCCTGAATCGTCGGGATGAGGGTTGTCCTGGCAAGACAACAACATCAAGACTAAGGAGAAAAGGGTCCTACGGTCGGAGACGTTTCAGGATAGTCAGAAGGTGTTCAAAATCCCCATCTACGAGCTCCTTTTAAAGATTGAGAAGGAGGACTTCTTTAGAATCCTCCCCCAGAATCATTGGGGAACTCAGGGGCAAAATGCAACAATGAAGTGCTCCTATCACTGAGATAGGAGGCATCTAACGGCCCGGTGCAAAGCATTCAAAGCATTCCTGGAGGAGCAAGTGCATGCTGGAATGCTTCGGGAGTACATTGATGAAGGAAGAACGGCAGTCGGACTGCCACCACCACCTATCTGGGATGACCATGACATTTTTCGTATAATCAATGTCATCCACGGAGTAATGGACGAGGCGGCGGAGCATAGAATCAAAGAAGAGATTCGGGAAGGGCAATCCAGGAGATTGGTGATGAATGTTGGAGCGGCACCAAAGCGACCTAGGGTAGAGACGGCTATGTGATGGTAGATCACCTTTATGGAGAAGGACCTGGAAAGGGTCCAGCTCCCACATATCGTTGCCCTGGTCGTGAGTCTTTGGTTTGGAAGAATCTTGGTCCATAGGATTTTGATCGATCGAGGAAGCTCAGCAGATGTTATGTACTACCCGTTGTTCAAGCAATTTGTGATACCCCTAGATGAATTGGTCACACCAGATGTGCCATTGGTCAGGTTTAACTCCTCGTCAGTTTGGCCACTTTAAAAGGTAAGCATGCCGATCACAGCAGGAAGAAAAACGGTTAACACCGAGTTTGTACTGGTCAATGTCCCAAGCCCATAGAATGATATCTTGGGCCGAGACTGGTTTCACCAGATGGAAGCAATTATGTCCACCTATCTCCAAGTGGTACGGTTCAACGGCCCTCACTGATACGAGGATGTTTACGGGGATTAAGTGGCATCAAAGAAATTCTATGTTGCAGTAATCAAGGGAAGGACATATCCATCCCAAGTTCATTGGGTTGAAACACCAGATGCTCTGGTACTCGAGGATGTTGGTACCGAAGCCTCAGAAAAGGCAGTTGAGGACCTGATCTGTGTTCTGGTGAAAGAAGACAGCGAGCACTTCTTTATCATTGGGTCGGCCATGCCAGAAGTGGATCAGGAGGATATGCTCCGATTCTTGAGATCCAACATCTACGTGTTCGCATGGACACCTTATGAGATGCCAGGGGTCAGTCCGGACCTGGTATGTCACCGACTCAATGTAGATCTAGCCTTCTAGTCAGATGTACAGAAAGCCCATCATTCGGCGGCAATCCATACGGAAGATGTAATTGAAGAAATGGACAATATGATGGAGGTAAACGCAATCCAAGAAGTGCAATACCCCACTTGGCTGGACAATACAGCGGTGGTGAAGAAAAAGAATGTAAAATTCTGGGTATGTGTGGATTACACCAACTTCAATGATGTTGGTCCAAAGGACCCATTCTCCTTCCCCCAGATCGACCAGTTAGTAGATGCAATGGCTGGTCATGACTGACTTAGCTTTATGGACGCATAGCGGGCTACCATTTTTTTTTTTTTGAAAAGCATAACTTTCATTATAAAAACTTACACACGAAATTGTATTTACCAGAATAGTAAATACCCATCCAGACCTTTACACATTACAAAATTGAAGCTACTCCTACCTACTGCAGAGTTGAAACAAAACTCAGAGACTATCCAAAAAAGAGGAGGCATTAGCCTCCAAAGATAAAAACCAACTGCCAGTAATAAATGAAATCTACCCTCCTTTCTTTGATACTTGCAAACACCTCATCCTTTATCCCCCCGATGTAGAGAAAATCAACTTCATCTCACACAGAGGCTTGTAGTTTTAGCAAGTGATGCCATTCGGGTTACAGAGTGCCGAGGCAACATATTTAAGGATGGTCACAACAATGTTCCAGAACCACATTGGTCGGACCATGGAGGCATACATAGATGACATGGTAATGAAGAGCAAAGAAGTCCGGGATCACATGGAAGACCTGCAACAAATCTTTGATGTGTTAAAGGAGCACCGGTTCAAGCTCAATGCGAAGAAGTGTGCCTTCGGGGTTGGTTCGGGACGGTTCCTTAGGCACTTGGTCACCAGAAGAGGGAACAAGGCAGATCCAAACTAGATCACGGCGATCCGAGACCTACAGAATCCCCGTACCATCAAGGAAGTGCAGAAGCTTACTGGGATGACAAAATCTTTGAACATGTTCATCAACCGGATGTCAGATAAGTGTCAGCCTTTCTTTGATCTCGTTAAAAAATCGAGCAGGCGAGATTTCCAATGGACCGAAAGGCCAAGCCAAGCTTTGGACGAACTAAAGCAATATCTAACCAAGGCACCTATACTTACCGTACCATGGGAGCATGAGGAATTATTTTAATACATAGCTATCTCGCAGCACTCGGTCAGTTCGGTCTTGGTACGGAAGGAAGGATAGAGCCATGTTCTAGTGTACTATTCTAGCAAAACACTACTAGACGCTGAAACACGGTAACGACCTTTGGAAAAACTGGCCCTAGCACCTGTCTCAACATCAAGAAAGATGGCGTCCTACTTCCAGGCCCACACTATCACGGTTTTGACGGAGCACCCCCTGAAGATGGTACTCTGAAAAGCAGATTTGTCCAACCGCATCTCCAAATGGGTTGTGGAGTTAGCTAACTTCAACATTCAGTACCCGCCCTGAACCGCCATCAAAGCTCGGGTACTGACAGATTTTGTTGCGGAGTTCTCACTCAAACCACAGGATGAAGATCCAGATTTGATCCGGAACAATCAGCATTACCCCGGAGCACCACCATTTGCTGGCTCCAACTCTAGTTGGAAGCTCTATATTGACGGAGCATCAAACAATCGGGGTGCCAGAGCAGGAGTGGTGACAATTTCACCAGACGGAATAGCCCATGAGCATGCCATCCACCTATAGTTCCCGATCTCCAACAACGAGACAGAATACGAAGCCCTGCTTGCTGGCTTGCGAACAGCCTTCGAACTTTGAGTCATGGACCTGACGGCTTTCAGTGACTCTCAACTAGTAGTCAACCAGATGACAGGGGAATACGATGTCCTGGATTATAGGATGGGCCGGTACGTTCAGTAGACTAGGGAATTGGCAAGCAATTTTTTAAAATTTACCCTCCTACAAATAGGAGGGGAATAAAATGCACACACTGACGTATTGACTAGACTGGCTTCAATATGAGACTCAGACCATCCTCATACCATTACAATCGGAACACTTCAACATCCCAATATTGAGCCGGGAGAAGAAACAGAAGTGTTTAACATCAATTTGGGGCCCAGTTGGATGGACCCAATCATAGAATTTCTCAAAGATGATATCTTACCAACTGACAAGCATGGGCACATCAGATCGAGGACAAGGCGGCCCGGTACTAGTTATCACTGGATCACAAGCTCTACAAACGCTCCTTTTCTGAACCGTATCTTTTTTGTGTGCATCCAAGCATGGTCAGGACGATACCATAGAAAATACATAACGGGAGCTGTGGATGTCACTCCGGCAGAACATCCTTAGCTCACTGTGCCATCACCCAGGGATACTATTGACCGACGATGCACTCAGATGCAAGAGATTTGGTCCAGAAGTGTGACAGCTACCAAAGGTATGATCCGGTCTTCCATCAACTGGTCGTAGACTTACAACCATTAACCAGCCCATGGCCCTTTGTGCAATGGCGCTTGGACATTGTAGGTAAACTCCCAACTAACCCTGGGGCTTTTAAGTTTATTATTACGGCCATATATTACTTCACGAAATGGGTGGAGGCATAACCGCTCGAAACCATCAAAGAGTTGGATGTCAAGCGCTTCGCCTGGAGGAATATTGTCAAAAGATTCGGGGTCCCGTATGCATTTGTGTCGAACAACGGAACATAATTTGTCAGGAACTTGTTCACAGATTTTTTCACAGAGTACGGGATCTGGTTCTTCAACTCAACACCTTGTTATCCTCAGAGCAATGGTCAGGCCGAAGCATCGAATAAGACAGTTCAATCTAGGATAAAAAATAGACTGGTCATCGCAAAGGGAAAGTGGGTCAAGCAGCTATATCATGTTCTATGGGCTTGCCATACTACACCACGAAGACCAACCGGACAACCCCCCCTTCTCATTGGAATTTGGCATGGAGGCAGTCATTCCTCTGGAAGCCGTATTACTGAAAATCTGGACCGAATGCTTTAGTCCGGAACAAAATGACCAAGCCATTGCAAAAGACCTGGACTTGGCAGAAGAGAGAAGAGACGGTGCCCAAATCAGACTTGCAGCATATCAACAGGGGTTGGCACAAACCTACAACCGCACGGTATAGGTACGGACATTCAGGCCAGACGATCTAGTCCTCCAGAGAACTGTAGGGGCAAATAAGAAGCAAAAGCTTGGTCCAAATTGTGAAGGGCCTTTCCGAGTCACAAACATCATTAGTCTGAGTTCATACCGACTCGAAGACATGACTGGACAAAAGATTCCAAGACCTTGGAATGCAAAGAACCTGGGCTCGTGCCCCGGCCATGGTCCTGGTAGGATTGTTTTATTTTTTAACCCGTTATTATTCGGTCCGATTTCGAGAAAATGTTAATCAATTTCGATAGAAACCTAGAGGGGTGAATTGGCTCTTTGAATTTTATGGCCTTTTTAAATTCCTTGTTAAATTCCAAACACAAGTAAGTAAATGATTAGTAATATCAGATGAGCAGTAAAGTAAAACAAGAGAGATAATAGTGAGAGAGAGAGTTGTACATAGAGATTTTTATAGTGGTTCAACAATTGCTTAGTCCACTCTTCGGCGTGGTTCTTTTTGAAAGCACGCTGGTATCCACTATGTAATTACCATTATAACAAAAGAGATACATGCATACCTCTATTCCTAGCCTAACTCCTACAGACTAAGGTAACCTCTCTCTATAGGATAAACGTGAATCCTATCTTTCTAGCCACTCAGTCTAGGGAATACTCACCCTAGCTACACGCAGAGCCCGACTATGGTACACGCAGAGCATAGATTTTCTCCCTATGAGATTAACGCAAATCTCAACTATACTATACACAAAGTATAGATTTGCATAGTACATGCAGACCCTGACTGTGCTACACGCAGAGCACAAATTTCCTAAACTGCTCACTAACAAAACAAAGATGAATGCTCAGTGCCTATACACGCTAAGAACTATACCCGAGAGCTTTACGCTCTTTTCCAACTGAAAGACTACATAGTGGATATAAGTCCAATTCTCACTGGGATAGGTTATTGTGCTCGTGCTACAGTGTATGGCAAATAAATAAGACCAAGTGATGTAGTACAGTAAAAACCACACCCCTTGTTAAAACACTCTCAATAGATAAAATCAATAACGCTCAGGAGAGTGCAACGAGTAGTACGGTGAAGTACTCTCGAACTCTATAACTGTAAGGCCGATGAAGCTCAGAGAGTCTAGGTATATACTTATATAGAAGTATCTACTAATTGCTCAATTTGCCAAGTCCTATCTATTACAATATACAACTGAAAGCCTGCTACAAGATAGGTTCTATGAAAATGAAAGCAATGGCAAATGAGACTAAATATACAAAATGGCTTGGCCCCAATGTTGGAACTGTTGACGCTTCTGGCTCAAGATTTAGTCTTTAACTTTATCGTCCTTGCAATGATCTGGTCCAGTGAATGCTCAAGGTAGGATGTAATGGATCTCTAGTGTATCCTGTATTCTTAATTGCACAAGTGACAGCTCATTAAACTTATAGTGTGGCAGTAAGAATTAAACAATGAAAGCGTATACAAATTTAACAACCCTTAAATAGAGATATGCCAAATGAAAGCTCAAGGGAATATAACTTCACCACATGCAAGAGTCCAAACTATTGATATAGTGACTACAATATAATCTCTATAACAAGTGTATATACCAAGTAAGGCACAAGAGATGTTCAATGGAAGTCGAATCAGTTCACTATGTAGATTTTAAGCCAATCTAGTTTAGGACTTTCTTGTAACTCAATGTGTCTATAATCTTAGGCATGCAAAATATACTCAAATATGATTTGAACTGATGTAAGCTTGTGAAATATTAAAGTTCAACTAATGCTAAGATTATGATTCTCAATATTCCAAACACACACTCTCAAAGTAAGATCTACCAAGAAGGAACATGAGGTGGTGAAGCTATCTCAAGTCAAGTCAAGTATATTCCACAAAGTGTTCTAGGTCATGTACTTAGAACTATTCCGACTTTTAGCATAATCAATGTATTATGTAAAACTTGACAATGTTAAACTTTCATACAAATCTATGGCCTAACAAGATGTGTACAGGAAGCATGCTAAGAGACAATGGACAAGTGTGAAACAAATGAAGCATAAAGAAAGTTTAAGCTAATCTACTTGAGTTTAGAACAATATTACCAATAACACCTTGCAAGTAGAAGACTCCTACAACTTTGTCAACAATGGAGCATAGGGAGGAATGGAAGCAAACCAGTGCACACACACAATACTCTCTTCACAGAAGCTTAGCCGAAGGAATGACTTGTGGCTACTGGTTTGGGACACTCTTGCACACAATCATAGTAGACACACAAACACTCACTCACTTACACTTGAGGAATTTGGACCAGTAGGGTTAGAAGTGAAAGAGGTGGTTGACGGAAAGTTTACTCAGTAGGTAGAAGATGGCTACTGGTTCACACACACGCGCACACTGTGGTGTCTTTTCTGACTCCCCCCTCCCACACACACACACACACTCAATAGATTTACACACTAGGTACTAGGAGTGGAGGCGGTGGTGGTGTCGTCTCTCAACTGTTCTCTCTGGAGTGTTTTATTTTTTCCAAGTTCTATGTCTCTCTACCTCTGCTAATTTTTCGGATCCTAGCATATATACTTCCAATACACTTCATGTAATGACCTAGAATTTTAAATAATTTCCTAAATATCATTATGATTGTTATTGGGTCCCATTCGACGAAATTCAATGGTTCGGGGTAGTGAGAGTCCCCGGTGGTGAGTTGGCGTTGTCTTGGGTTGTTCCGGCAATGTGCCGAGAGCCTTCTAGGCCCATTATGACCCTGAGAATTTCCGAACATTAAGACATATTCATTATGAGACTTGTAGATAATTTGATTATGATCGTATTGCAACTTGAATCGTCTCAATCGGAGTTCGGACGAAGAAGATATGTCTGAAATACCCGATAGTAGTTTTGGTCAAGAAAATCCGAGTTGCGTTACCAGTAACGCGACATTTCGGGCTATCGGTAATGTGTGTTCTTGACCGAGTTACTGAGGGTTGCGTTACCAGTAATGCTACATTTCGGGTTACCAGTAATGCATTCTGTGCAGGTTTTGACAGACTTGCATTGGGGGCATTTTAGTCATTCCCGGGGGTGTATATGTACTCATTTTTAGTGTAATGGGTATTCCAAACCCATTTTTGCAGCCTCCTATCCTCTCTCTCTCTCTCTCACGAAAGTAACTATCTCTCTCATCTCTCTCTATTTCTCTCTCCCTCTGATGCAGGCGTCAATGGAATTGGCGGCTACAACCTTCTAATCACTTGTTGATTCGACAGAATACCAAGGGATCATGCAACAATCTAACGTTGATTTGGGAAAATACCATGAGATTGGATAACAGAGGCAAAAGCTGCACTCTAGGGTTTTCAATCAAAGGTGCCTCAAAACGTAGGCATACACGCATATAAATACTGAAAGCACAAAACCCTAATGGCCTAAAACAGTCTGGGTCTAACAACAAGAAACAAAGCCCAAAACAGACGGGCTGAAATAAACAAAAGCTGTCTAAAACAAGCGAGCTAAAATAAACCCTGCTAGAGGCCTAATTTTGACGATCTAAATCAGGCCCAACATGACATAGCGGTGGAACACCATATGCATCTTTCCGTTAGCTTTCCAACGGTATATTATGGGCCTCAATCGGAGTTAAACAGCCCAAGTTGTGGCTGTTTTACCCACAGCGCGTGCGTAACGTCGCCCACGGGTCTCCAAGTAAGCATCCGCAATGCTATCCGCATCATCCTCCCCAGCTTGAAAAGAATTCGACCTCTAATTCGCTCCCCCATCATCATCCTCAGAACTGTCTCCCCGGTATGGAATGAGATGCTTCACATTGAACACGTCCGAAGTATGGATATGG
>NMUG010001871.1:0-16938 GCA_002855965.1 Monotropa hypopitys | reverse complement strand
GGTCATCCCCCTCGCCGACTGGGTTATAAACCCTTTGGCGGAAGGTAAGTAGAGTCGGCGCAAGCCCCAAGTCTGGGGATCTATCGCCCTCTAACTTTCGTTTTGATTGTCCGACAGGACGTGAGCAGAAGATGTCGGACTCAGACGACACCCGATCGAACTCTGATGCGGAGATGAGTTCGGATGAGGAAAGGTATTCTGATGTTGAGACCGACAAGGAATCATCGTCGTCCACTCCGAGTGATGGAGATGTTGTTGAATCGGCGAGTCCAATAGCCGTTGTCGTCTCTCCAGCAGCCCCTGCTGAGCCTAAAGAGGTTGCCGAAGAGGAGGAGCCGGAGGAAGCCGGACCGTCTGGCCGACGCATCTGTCCATATTTTCGGTACACCAGAACCGGCGTCTTCTTGCCGGATGACTTCAGAAGGAGGTTCTCTATCCCCGATGATGTCACCACAGAACTTGTTTTTGAGCCGGAGGAAGTTCCTTATGGAAAGGGCTTCGTGGCCATCCCATTCATGGCCAGCACTGAGGGAGGGCTCCGGCTACCTGTAGATGAGTTTATTAGAGACCTTATGTGCGAGTATGGTCTTTTCCCAGCCCAGCTCTCCAGAAACACATACAGGGTGGTCGGCTGCATCAGAAAGCTGTGCCGGACCAAAGGTCTCGATTTTACTGTTGCTGATCTCTTCGACATTTTTACTCTTTCCCAAAATAAAAAGAAGGAGCGCTATATTTTGAGCGCCCGTCCCGGTTATGGCGACTTGTTCACCCGCTTGCCGGACTCTGACAAGTTTGCTGATATTTATGTTGTGGTCACCGGCGGCTATAACAACCCTGCTGACGGTAGCAAGCCAATTCCGACTGCTAAGGGGTCGCCTGGTAAGCTCCGCTTGTGTCTTCGATCTTTCTCATTTCCCTGCTTTCTAGTATGTCGGCTGATTGAATTTTTTGTTTGGCAGCCCTTTCAAGAGTTACTCTCCGGTTAAAGAACCCAGCTGTTCCCGAACATATTATAGCACTCCAGAACCTTCCTCACAGGGACGTTCCCAGGGTCTTGGAATACCGGCCGTCATACCTGTCTTTCTTGGAGGATAAGAGAAAAAGACAGCGCCGACGCGCCGCTCTTGCCAGTGCTCCAGCAATGCCGATTAGAGAAGGTTTCGAAGATGAAGCTCGCCCCATCACGGCGGACTTTGTCAGAAAGAGGAGGAAGGTCTCCAAGGTACCGGAGGGTGCCACCTCAAAGGGCACTTCTGCTGATGTTCCTCCTACCCCGGCATCTCTTACTGCGGCCGGGACTGCTGCTGGCGCCCAGACTCCTTTGGCTGGGACCGGATCTCGGGATCTAGCAGTGGCGGCGGCTGTGGAGCAGGTTCGACAGCCTCAAGGGAGGACATCATCTCATTCTTCCGGAGACCGTGGGAAGCGGCCGGTTGGATCCGAAGATGTGTGGAAGCCAGAGCTGACCTGACTGGATGGCTCCCATGTCCTGGCCTCCGACAGTGTGGTGGAGCACCCTGAGCTGGGGGTGCGGTATGCAAAAGCCTTGGCGTCGCCCAGCAATACTGCTGCTCTTCCGGATCTCTATGTTGAGCGGGTGGAGAAGGGATTCTCCTGCCTGGTTGAGGTAACATCTTTTGATTGTCGTTTTCCGGAGCCCCATACTTTATGCAACCTGTTAATTTGATTGGTCCTCTTTTTGTAGGGCATTGCCTTCTTCTCCACCGTGTACGACAAGTTCTTGCGACTTGCCAGTGACACGGTCCAGCTGCGGAGTGAGGGATCCGCGAAGGACTCCGAAATTGCTGACCTCCGGATGGCAGTGGAGGAGGGGAAGAAGAGGGAGGCCGAACTGGACAAGAAGCTGAAGGGTCAGAGGCGTTCACATAAGAAGGAGCTGGACGCCGAAAAGAAGAAGGGGCAGGACATGTCCAAGGCGTCTGAAGCGTCCGGCTACAGCTTAGGGCTGAAGGACACCCGGGAGACCCTCGGTCAACAATGCCGGGATCAGGTGCTCCTTCAGCACGAAAGGAGCTACGTTCCTGGGTATACGGCGGGCCATCGAGACGGATATGAACTGGCTCTTCAGAGGGAAAACGTGCTCGACAGTCATTCCGCCCGACGGTACGGCGGATGCCTGGAGGTAGCCCTGATTCCGGTAGAGGAGACCTACCCGGAAGTTGAGGATAATGGAGAAGAAGGAGAGGAAGCTGCCGAAGAGGAGCATCGCCCGGAGGGGAAGCATCTGGAGCAGCATTGAAGGCTTCCTTTTCTTCTTTTCCTTTTGCTTGTATTTGAAAAATATTTTGTAATCATCCTTCGGTCCCAGAACTTCTTTATTTTTAATGAAATGTGAACGTTTCTCATACTTGGCTTGTTTGTATAAAAATAATTTTATAATAGCTGGCGTCCGGACAGGCTAAGGGGTTTACCAATCCCCTTAGGTTGAGCCGGACGTCTTATCCAGTAGGCTGATACCAGCAATTAGCCGGCAGAAGCCTGGCGGGTGACCGCCGGAGGCTCGGCCATTGTGGAAAAAGTCCTTGACCGGAGGCCGGTACAGACGACTGCTGAAGGCGTGGTCAAGAAACGAACCCATGAGAGTATTATGCTAGGACCGACAGAAGCCTGGCGGATGACCGCCGGAGGCTCGACCTTTGTAGCAAAAAATCCTTGACCGGAGGCCAGTGCAGACGACTGCTGAAGGCACAGTCAAGGAACGAACCCATGAGGGTATTATGCTAGGACTGACAGAAGCCTGGCGGATGACCGCCGGAGGCTCGACCATTGTAGCAAAAATCCTTGACCAGAGGCCGGTGCAGACGACTGCTGAAAGCACGGTCAAGGAACGAACCCATGAGGGTATTATGCTAGGACCGACAGAAGCCTGACGGATGACCGTCGGAGGCTCGACCATTGTAGCTAAAATCCTTGACCGGAGGCCGGTGTGGACGACTGCTGAAGGCACGGTCAAGGAACGAACCCATGAGGGTATTGTGCTAGGACCGACAGAAGCCTGGCGGATGACCGCCGGAGGCTCGGCCTTTGTAGCGAAAAATCCTTCTACGGTCGGGGGCCGGTGCAGATGACTGCCGAAGGCTTGACCGAAGAGGGGAGATTATTGACCAACATGAGCCTGGCAGGAGACTGCCGGAGGCTTGGTCAATGACCCTTGGCCAACAGAAGCCTGACAGAAGACTGTCGGAGGCTTGGCCAAAGGGTGGGGGGAACCGTCTAGAATAGTGGGATTGACAAATGGAATGCTCCGGACAAGATTTTAGAAAAATCAAGAGAAGTTTTATTAAAAGTTAATAGTTTTAGTACATGTCAATGATAGTATTTTCTCAGGTTCAGGGCATTCCATGGCTTGCCTATAGGCGTGCCGTCCAATTCTTCTAGCTTGTAGGCTCCCTTACCGACGATCTTTGTGACTCTGAACGGACCTTCCCAGTTAGGCATGAGCTTCTGTTTTTTGCTTTTCAGGACTACTTTTCGGAGGACCAACTCATCCGGTTTGAATATCCGGATGCAGACGTTTCTGTTGAAGCCCCTGGCTACCTCTTGCTGATAGGAGGCCAGTCTGATCCTGGAGGACTCCCTTTTTTCTTCTGCGAGGTCTTTGTCGGCACCCAGGACTGAGTCATTTGTTGGCTGATCAAAGTGTTATGTCCGGATGGTTGGGAACCCGGCTTGGATTGGGATGACTGCCTCCACACCGAAGGCCAAAGAGTACGATGTCTGGCCAGTTGACCGACGTGGAGTGATCTGGTAGGCCCAGAGTACATATGAGAGCTCCTCTCCCCATTTTCCCCTCTTTGACTCCAGCCTTCTCTTGAGACTAGCTGAAATGGTCTTGTTGGATGCAGTTGAAGAATCTGATGCCGAGCTCTTCGCATGTGGTTGAGACAAGATCACCGACGAACTAAGTGTCGTTGTCCGACACTATGGCGTATGGTACGCCGAACCGTGAGATTATGTTCTTCCAGATGAAGCGTTTGACGTCGGCAGCTGTTATGGTGACGAGGGGTTCGGCCTCAACCCACTTAGTGAAATAGTCTGTTGCAGTGATGAGGAATTTGAACCCACCCGGAGAAGTTGGGAGCTTGCCGATGGTGTCAATGCCCCATTGGGCAAATGGCCAAGGGCTGGTGATCGGCTGGAGATCCTCGGCCGGATAGTGGATTTCCGGAGCAAATAGTTGGCACTTGTGGCATGCTCTGACATAGTCTTCAGCATCCTTGCGCATTTTCGGCCACCAGTACCCTTGGGTGATTGCTCGGTGGGCTAGAGACCGCCCACCGGAGTGACATCCACCACTACCGGAGTGGAGCTCCTGAAGGATTACCGGAGCCTGAGCTGGATGGACGCAGAGCAGATATGGGCCGGTCCTGGACCGTCGGTAGAGGGCCTCCGTTGGAGACATCCAGAAGTTTGCTGCCTTGCAATGGACACGATGGGCCTCTCGACGTTCCTCCGGCAGAGAATCTGACTTGAGAAAGGCCATAATTTCATCCATCCAGCTGGGCCCTTCGGTTATGTTGTTTACCTATGATGCCGGAGGCTCATGACTCGGCTAGGAGATGATGCCGAAGGAGATTGAACTCTGACCGGAGATGGAGCAAGCGAAGGCCAGCTTTTCTAGGGCGTCGGCGTGGGAGTTGTATTCCCTGGAGATCTGTTCAATCCGGAAAGTCTTGAATTTTTTGGCTTCTTCCAAGGCAGAATTGAGGTATTTGCACATCCGGTCATCCCGAGCTCCGTACTCTCCGGTCAGTTGATTGACGACCAACTGAGAGTCGCTGAAGACGACGATGTCTTCAACCCCGATGTCTGCTGCAAGATGAAGTCCGGAGATCAGAGCTTCGTATTCTGCTTCGTTGTTGGAGGCTCGGTAGTCAATCGTCAAAGCGCTTTCATGAATAACTCCCCCAGGGGAGGCTAGTATGATTCCTGCGCCTGAGCCCCGGTTGTTAGATGCACCGTCTACATGCAGTCTCCAAGTGTCCCCATGGAAGAGTTGTCATTGTTCCGCCGGGCGCTGGGCACAAGTGCCTGAGAGTCGTGGAGGCAGAGCAGCAGATGAAGAGGCCGCCTGCGGATCTGTGGTATTGGCCGGAGACTGTGCCGGAGCTTCCTGAGGGATGACCCCCAGAGAGAACTCTGCAACGAAGTCGGCCAATACCTGGGCTTTGATGGCCGTCCTGGGATGATACTTTATGTCAAAGTTCGCCAGTTCGACTGCCCATTTTGAGATCCGGTTGGAGAGGTCGGCCTTCCGGAGGACTGCCTTCAGTGGATGCTCCGTCAGCACTGTGATGGTATGCTGCTGGAAGTAGGGCAACAACTTCCTGGAAGCAGAAACAAGGGTAAAAGCAAGTTTCTCAAGTGGCAAGTACCTTGTTTCGGCAGGAAGGAGGGTCTTGTTGGTGTAGTAGACCGGCTGGTGGTCTGATGCTTCCGCTCGGCAGAGGGCAGAGCTGACGGCGTGCTGGGAGACGGCCAGATAGAGTCTGAGTGGCTCCATATCCTTCAGTGTGACTAGTACCGGAGGTCTGGAGATGTACTCTTTGAGCTGTTGGAGCGCTCGATCACATTTCTCCGTCCATTTATAGCTGCGCCGGCTGGTCTTGATGGCTTGGAAGAACGGCCGACAGAGGTCGGATGACCGTCTGATGAATCTGTTGAGGGCCGCTGCCATGCCGGTGAGCCTCTGAACTTCCTTGATGGTAGACGGAGGTCTGAGGTTTGCTACAGCAATGACCTGGGAGGGGTCCGCTTCAATCCCCCGGCTAGTGACAAGGTAGCCAAGGAATTTACCGGAGCCAACGCCGAAAGCACACTTTTCGGCATTGAGCCGGAGGCCATGTTTCTTCAGAATGTCAAAGACTTCGGCAAGATGTTGGAGGTGGTCAGTTGCATACTTGCTTTTGACGACCATGTCATCAATATATGCCTCCATCGTGTCCCTGATCTGCCGACTGAACATTCGGGAGACCATCCGTTGGTAAGTTGCTCCGGCATTCTTGAGGCCGAAGGGCATGACCCTATAGCAGAACACCCCCTTGGGTGTGATGAAGGCTGTCTTCTCCATATCCTCCTTTGCCATGAAGATCTGATGATAGCCTCTATAGGCATCCATGAAGCTGAGTCTCTGGTGGCCGGCAGTGGCGTCAACCAACTGGTCGATCCGGTCCAAGGGAAAACAGTCCTTCGGAGAAGCATCGTTGAGGTTGGTGTAGTCGACACAAACCCGCCATTTGCCGGATTTCTTTTTGACGACCACTGTGTTTGCCAACCATGTGGGGTACTGGACTTCCTGAATGGCTCCTGCTTCCAGCAATCGGTCCACCTCATCGACGACTGCCTGAGTGTGTGCTGGAGAGGAGCGTCGGGGTCTTCGGACGACGGGATGCCGAGAGGGATCGACATTCAACTGATGACAGATGAACGATGGGTCCATTCCGGGCATCTCGCATGGAGTCCAGGCGAAGACCTCAACGTTGTCCTTCAAGAATTTAGTGTACCTTTCTTGGTCCGTGGGAGAGAGAGGAGCCGATGAGAAATGCCCAGCTGCCATCCTCGTTGATCGGCACTGTGATCAGATCTTCAACGGCTTTTTCAGTTGCCGGAGCACCAATGTCCTCAAGAACTGGGGGGACTTCTACCCACTGAACCTGTTTCATCTGTTTGTTTTCCCTGACGGTTGAGATGTAGCACTGCTTCGAAGCTGCCTGGTCTCCGTAGATGTCTTACTGCCGTCCGAAGGCTCCAATGAACCGAACGACTTGGTGGAAGGTTGAAGCAATTGCTTGCATGGAGTGAATCCAGGTCCGGCCAAGGATGGCGTTGTATGGACTAGGAACATCCACAACGATGAACTCCATGTCAACCGTCTTGGAACCTGCCCAGACTGGGAGATTGATTTTGCTGAGGGGCCAGACCGGGGCTCCATTGAATCCGACCAGAGGGACGTCGGTTGGCTGCAAGGCATCAGAAGGAAGCTTTAGAGCTTGAAACATTAAAAAATACATTACCTATGCAGAGCTTCCTTGGTCGATGACGATGCGCCGGACGTTAGCTGGTCCGACGCGTAGAGTGACGACGAGAGCATCGTTGTGAGGCAGCCGGACTCGGTCAAGATCCTTCTCTGTAAAAGTTATGGACCACCCTGAACGGTCGGAGGGCTTCTTCCGTTTGAGACCAGAACCGACCGCGAGCACTTGCTTTGGGGCAGATGCCTGGTCGATTTCTGCTCTGAGGCGGGCAGCTGCTTTCTTGTTGAGTGGTCCGTGGATGACATTGATTGTCGGAACATCTTCCTCCGGCTGAATGAGGTGTCCGGACCTTTGAGCAAGCTCTAGAGTCTTCTGCTGATCAACCCACCGTGCAAGGTGTCCTTGCTGCACCAGGAGCTCCAAGTACGACTTGAAGGGTTTGCACCCGGTCGTGAAATGTCCTTGCTCCTTATGATAGGTGCAGTGGATTCGTTTGTCTTTCGTTTGGCCGGCCGTCCCAAGCTTGTGATCCGGCCAAGCAAAGAATGGCTGATTCTCAATGTGCTTTAACACGGCGTAGATGGGTTCGGTGAAGACCGTCGTTTCTGCGGTGAGCTCATGGAGTTTGTGGGCCTTCGGGCCACCCTTTTTCCCTTTCTTGACGACGTTTACATGCCTCCGGCCATTGGCTGGCTGTGGGGCCGAGGGTGGATGATCCGGCCGCTGCGTGGCACGTTCGGCCATAAGATCTTCCAACTGGCAGAATTTTTCCACCCGGAGCATGAGATCATCCATGTGTTCGGAGGGGTGGAGTGTGAGGTCGGCGAAGATTCGGCTGTTGCTGTCCAAACCATTTTTGAAGGAGGAGGCAGCCACTGTCTGGTCGCAACCCTGGACATCATTGAACAGCTCCCAATACCGCTCCGAGTACTGACGTAGGCTTTCATCCGGACGCTTCTTAAGGCTGATCAGAGCGTCGATCTGTTTAGACTGCCGGCTGCTTGTTACGAACCTAGCCATGAAGGCTCGTTCAAGATCCCGGTAGCATGAGATGCTACTTGGAGGGAGCTTGTTGAACCATAGGGAGCCCAGAGTGTCAAGGATGGTGGGGAACACCTAACACATGATTGAGTCGTCGGTAGTGTAAAGGGAGATGGTCTGGCGGTAGTGGATGAGATGGGTGTAGGCGTCCGTTTTTGGGTCATACTTGGTGAACTTGGGCAAATTGAAGCCAGTCGAGAGAGTTGCCAACTCGATCTCTGGAATAAATGGAGATAGGCTAAGCTCCGAAGCCTGATATCCACGGGCGTCTTTTGCTGAACGGCCCTCCCATCAGGGCTTGTCACCCTCTGCCTGACACGGTTGATACGATCCCTGAGATCCCCAACCGGTGGGGGGGGGGGGAGTTGTGAATTCTGGGATTCCGACCGGTGCGCTGCGTGTTCCTTCGCCGACGGCGCCTATGACTTGCTTCAGAAGTCTCCGTGGGCAGAGTGGCCGACGGGTGACCCCTGATGGGGACCAGGTTCTCTCCCCCCGAACGATGGGTCTCTCGAGATCTACCGGAGCGAGAGATGGAGGCAGCGCTGATAGAAGGTTGGTTCCTGGGTGTACGGGCAGGATGGCCTTCCGACTGGCGCTTCTGGATGGGGGATCGGCGGACCGCCTTTCCTCTTTCCGTGCATTCATGATCGTCCAGCCTTACCGAACACTCCAGGTCCGACCTCCTAATGGTGCGCTCTGATTCGTCCTGCAAGGTTTCGGACGGAGCGAGAGGAGCTAAGGTTGAAGCTCTGACGAGTCTTGCTAGCTAGTCCTTGAGGAAGGCAATCTCAAGGTCCTTCTGACGGAGCTGCTCGTCGGGCGGTGGCTGGGATGTGGATCCCAGCAGGAGACAGTCGGCGGTGGTGATGGTCGCGGGCGTCGTCAACGGCCATTGGAGAAGAGGGAGATGCTCAGCAAAGAAGTAAACTGTCGGTCATCTGGGTCTGGGAACGTCAGGTCCCACTGTGAACGCCAATTGTGGTGACTGAGAATTCGGAGGGTGCTGAGGATCCTTAGGGTGATGGTCGGACGACTGGGAAGGAGTGCTCCGGTTGGCTGCGCGGTCACCTATAAGAGAAGAGGGTCACCTGCTTGGCTCCTGCAAAATAGGGGTCAGTGCCCACCGGTCGACAACGACCGAGAGGGGCCTCTGATAGCTAAGTCAGCGACAGTTGGAGAAGGAAACTGTAAGCTGAAAAGAGGGGTCGGAGAGATACCAGATCCAGATCCAGATCAGGTCCCGTGAACAGTGTTCTGATGGGATATTTATAGGGAGTTCTGACATGGTGCCAAAGATGCAAGCGTGTGATGCACACGGGCGGGAGGCCAGGTGCTGACGTCATCCCTACAGTGTTGTTGGGCCGCTGAACCGACCCGAGCCACGTCAGCAGTTGTACGGCTGACCCGAGTGCCACTTGCCGAAGGTCATTGTTCCCTGTTGCTTCCGACGGTGGACCCCTCCGGCATGAGACCGTCCGTCGGTGGAAGTTGTCCCCTCTCCCAGTGGGGAGTGGAGACGCTGGGCTTCCTTTACGTTCGGTTGGGTATGTCGAAGGTTGAAGGAGGCCGCATGCCCGGCCCGGCCTGGCTCCTTCTGGTGTCCGGTGAGACTGCTTCGGTTGCTGAAGGGCACATGATGAACCGCCGGTTCTGTCCTCCAACAGCAGTATGTCCGGAGGTCCGTGAGGCCGATGGCCCTGGATTGCTCCGGATGTATGAATGAGGTCCGGATTGCTGAGAAGATCCGGACAGTGGGGTCCGGTCCAAAACGGGTGTGGTCCGGCTACCACAATATCTTATACCCCTGTCCATACATACATATTACAGCATACATATTCTACCTCTCTTCAGCGATTAACTTCCGCTTTCCTCACAACACTTTCAAACAAAAATAAAAATTCAGCATCCGTACTCTGAAGTGAAAGCTTGCAGTTTGAGTCAGAATCGGATCAAAGGAATGTCTTGTGACTCGAATCATTTCCGGAGCACTCGATATCCCGGGAGGATTTTTCTCACTTAAAGAACGTAAAAATCCCCTCCCCCCAATTTTTAAAACCCAGTCGAAACTCTGTCCGATTGATAAATACAATCCTTCTTCCAAAGCCCGGTTAAAACATATTCCGGTAATTTTTACAGAAAACATTTTTCCGGTCGAAGCTCTGTCCGACAGAAAAATACAAAACACTTTAAAAGACAACCAAATTCCTCGATCCGCTGTTTGAAGTAAAAACTTGCAGTAGCTGTCAGAATCGGATCACTGGAATGCCTTGTGACTCGGGTCATGCCGGTTCACTTGATATTCTTTGAAATTTTCTAAACCAAAAATATCCTCTCTTTTTAAAAAGCGGTCGAAGTTCTGTCCGACCTATTTCAAAACATTCCTACCCGAAAAACAGTCGAAGCTCTGTCCGACTAAAAATCAATTTCAAACGCAGTTGGAATTCTGTCCGATCGTAGAGAAATATCTTTCAAAGATTTTAGCCGAAGTTCTGCCCGGCTAAAATTCAAAATAGATTTCAAGGCATAGTCGAAGTTCCGTCCGACTGCCTAAAACAAAAATGACTCTTTTTAGTTGGAATTCAGTCCAACTACAAAAAAATGTTTTTCGACACTTAGCCGAAGTTCTGTCCGGCTCAGAATAAAATCCATTTTCAAAAACACAGTCGAAGTGCCGTCCGACTGTCGAAAACAAAATTAAATTAACAAAACAAAATTTTTTCAAAACACAGTCGAAGTTCCGTCCGACTGTTAGAAATGAAATTATATTAACAAAATTTCTTCCAAACACAGTCGGAATTCTGTCCGACTATAGAGAAAATATTTTTCGCCGAAGTTATGTCTGGCTCAAAAATAAATTCTATTTCATCAAAACCGGGTCAAAAGTCACCCGTATCTCTTTCAAAATTTCCCCTTATCAAAACCGGGCCGAAATCTGTCCGTCAACAACTATTTCCAGGAGTATTTTCATCTCATACATAAAATCAGTAATAATTTTACATTTCTCTTAGCCGAGGAAACAATCGATTTCGATTCGAAAAGAGATTTATTTCTAAAAAAGAAGTACCGAAAGGGCGAGTGGGGTGCCTAACACCTTCCCCATTTGTAATTTAATCCCCGAACTCGAATTTCTGGTTTTGCAGACATCTTTCCAAAATAAAAAGACATTTTCCTAAAACAAAATGACGTCTTTTTACAACAAAAATTCCGATGACTTGGTACACCACAACTCAATACCAAGTGGCTACTCCGAAAATTCGAAATCGGCATACTCAGGCCGCCATCCATTTTCAAACAAACCCCCATATTTGTAAATCTAATCCATCAGTGCATCTTTTTCCCTTCTGGAAAACGACTCCCACCGTGCGGGAGGCGAGGGAAGGACAAAAAAATTTCCCAGTGCGACAGCAAGCGACTCCGCTGGGGATTCGAGGATTTCGGCTTGCGAAAACTTTTTCAAAATAAATCTTTTCCATAATTTCGAAATCTATCAATTCTAGGTTTATTGTTATTACTGATTTGCATCGTGTTTATTTCTTTTCAGGAAATATTACAGGGCGCGTTGCTAAACTAAAACAGGTTCCGCGTTGATAAGAATTGTTGCGCTGAAACTATTTTCTTTTTGTGCTTATATCTTACTTGTTGATATAAATGCAAAAAGGATTTCCCTCATTTTCAAAAAAAACTTACTTACATTGCATATGTACGTTTTCCATACATCATTTGCATCATTACCTATTTTGGGTGGAAGTCATGACTGCCCAAAATAGAAGTTGTCCCAATCAACCTACCGGGGGCCCGACAGTAAGCTGACGCGGCCCTAAAAAGTCCGTAGCAGGAAAAGAGGCACCCCAACCAAATCACCGACTCTATGATGGTTTCCCTAATGGGGCCAGAGGTCTGAAGATTTGAGAGCCATTAAACCTTATCAGCCAAACATAGCTTCATACTGCATATAGTAAGCAAGTAACAGAGTCAAGCCAAAACCCTATTTACAATTCTAGGGCAAACATTACATTTTCGAGGGGAATCCTTATATTCATACTTGCTAAAACAACCAAAGTTTTCAAGATGCATTAGAGTCTTTAGGGATATTGGTCGAGATAGACTATGAACTTATCATTTTTCAACCAAAATCTCCAAGTAAATTTACCAAAATCCGAGAATCCCTCCAGACTTCATGTCCGAGGCGCGTCTCGAATTTTTGAATTTATAAGGAAGTCCACATGTCTCCAACTATCCCAAAGACCTTCTTCTTTAACACATATATCTACTAGACTTTATAAAACCGTCAGCATCTCTAAGGGTATTGGTCAAAGTAGATTTCGGACTTGTCATTTCTAAAAATCTCCCGAGAATTTACAAATCCAAGACTATCCTCCAGACTTCATGTCCGAGGCATTTCTTGAATTTTAAAACTCAAAGGAAGTCCGTATATCTACCCAATACCCTCAAAGACACTTTCCTTACACACTAATCCGAATGCAGTGTTGCCACACAGGTACAAACACAGCACGTCCATATCCACCACATAAAAGAACCGTCCGATCTTCCGCCTAAAAAATGGCCAGAAGATAATTTTGTCCACAGTGCGGTAACGAACCAGAGTCTGCCTTCTGGGGTGATTTCGAAGCAGTCCAAAGGAAAAACCAGGATATCCAAGTTACCAATCGTGCTCTCCTCAGCCAGCTTGTTCAAACACAAGCTCCTCTGCCGCAACCCTTTGTCGGAAGTTGGGATGTATACTCCCTGTCATCTTCAAGTCCATCCCAAAGCCACAATTGGTCATTCCGTGCATGCTCGCCATATCAAAAGCCCATGAACCCGAGCCAATATAGCTCTCCTTCTTATCACCAGATGCAAAGTCAGCAACTCAGGCCACGTAAGATCTCTCTCCCAGGGGTAGCAAGAGGCCCTCAACCGGGCCGAAGCTTCACTACATTGGCGATCCCAATGTCAGAGGTGGTGTACTTTTTAAGCTCTTCAGGGCACCTGGACCTTGTTCCTTCAAGTCCCCTACCAAATCCTCTCCCCGCACATTTTCGGACGGATTTACGATGCGCCTTTCACTCCAACTAGATGGTCCATACCATTGAAAATTGTCGGACGCTCAAACATAAGGTGCAAGACCTTATCGACGCCGGGATCATAGAATCGGTGGAGGCGAACGCACCCTCAAATGCCACAACGGCAACTACGAGTCTCGAAGACTTCCCGTTCATGGCTACGCCCAAAGAAGAACAGGGGGATCTTGAAGAGGATTTGTTTGAATGACCGGTATGCCGACGTCATCCATCCTCCATCACCAAAAACTGGACGGTCCGTTCATTCCCCAAGCCCGCGTCTCTCGGTAAACCGCATCAATTTTGCATACTGTTTGTTTTATGTTTCGTTTTCTGTTACGGAATGTAGATAAAATGCAACTTTTGTGTGATATATGTTCTTTCATCTTGTTACATCTAATGTCAAGAAAAGCTTCATATATTCCGTTCATTTATCTTCTCTGATGATACATCATACAAATACACAAATTTCAAAAAAAATACGCGACTCAATGTTCATCCTTTTATATTTAAAAGTGATCAAACAAATTTTAATATATTGAGAGTAAGACTTCAAAAACGAATCGGATTAGGATCTGATCAGAAGCCACACCAATAGTCGAAGACAGAAGGCATCAAGCCCAAGGAGATCCATCTCACCTACACATCTGAGCTTTCAGAATGGTTATCGGACATTCATGCAGACCCATACTGGGGCAATGCAGTATTCCCCAGTTTCTAGCTACAAAGAAAACACAAATCCCGTCACTTTAAGGCCAGATAAGTAAGCTAGACGAGAAAAGACTATCAGAAGGCTTTCATCCTCAGTTCTACCAACGGAGAATCTCTGAAAATTTCAGCTAACATATATGGCCAAGAATCTTCCAGCAAGGCGACTTGGTCTTGAAGCGATTTCTCCCCATACAAGAAGAAGCCAAAGGAAAGTTCTCCCCCAATCATCAAGAATTTTTTATCATATCCGAAATACTGTCAGGCAGAGCCGTCATCCTAGTAGATATGGATGGACCCGAGTTCCCTCTCTCTCTTAACTCTGACATGTTGAAACTTTATTATGTCTGATTAGTAATATATGTTTCAAATGCAATGATTAAGTTCTGATTTCGGTTAAAACATCATCTTCTCGACGATTGATCTAGTGAAATTTGAGTGTAGTAGCATTTCCACTCTCTCTTTCGAGGCTTCAATACAAATCTCCTTTTCTCCTCTTATCTAACAAGAGCGATTCAAAAAATATATATCATCATGATGATCAAAAAAAAATCGCCACCCCTTTACATAAACAAAAAGGGGAGATTCTACAAAAGATCTCTACTTATATCTTTCTGAATTCTTCAGCCTCTCCTCACAACGGAAGTGCTCATACTCGCTCAAAGTCATCGGATCTTAGTCAAGAAGTTTATGCCTTGTCGAAGTCAGAATCCAAGTAATTCTCTAAAGAAAAATCACTATCCGACATAGTTAAAACCTGAGAAGGAAGACTGTGGCAAAATCGGAAAACCCCGCACGATTAAAACCCGAGAGGGAATCATGGCAAAAAAAAGGGGATACAAATCCGGTGTAGTCAAAACCCGAGAGGGGACTACAACAAAAATGGATCGATCCAGTACGGTCAAAACCCGAGAGGGGATCGTAGCAAAATCAGAACAAAAACGAAAGGCATCCAGCGTAATTATCAATCCCAAGGGAGAGTTACGACAAAAATGGATAAAGAAAAAGCCAACCAAACACACACACACACAGAACCACTCTCCGGAGTCAGGTGATACCACGAAGCTCGTCAGAACGACAATGAAGTCAGAACCGACGTTGGCAAAATAATCGACTTTCCGAAGGAATAACTTCTTTAAGGATTTAGTCCGATTCGTCTTAGCAGTCCGTCGCTTCATGTGTTAAAAGCTACAAAATCGCTTTCAAAATAAAGGATGAACTTAGGTCTCTGCCTTCGATTTAATCGATCGGACCTTACATATAAAATTTATTCAGATTGATCAACTTCAATTGAGTATCAATCTCCATTATCAGAGAAGCATACGTGTTCAGAATATATTTACTTATTTGATAAAGATTGTAGATAATGGAAATATATTCATGCATTCTATAATAGAAATAGAAACATAGAATATCAATATGCTAGACTACTGCAGGTCTCTCTGTGAGAACGCATCCAGCAAGCCCATCAAATCCTGACACATCTCTATATATCGGGTGGTCAACATAGTACCAGTCACGGTGCCCGATCGGTCTACCTCTAACAAACAACGGAGCATTCGTACCATGGTATACAACTGAGCCATGTCCGGATAGCCGTCTGGGAACAAATACTCCACAGAGGTAAAACTAGATCGTAAGCCCTCTATATCATAGAAGTGAAACCCCCTCTCTCTAGCCAAATGCCGACGAGCTGCACGTAGTCTATCATGTGACCTCTGGACTTCAATAAGCGATCTATGATATGATCCAGTCAGAGTGTCAAAATCCTTCTGCAGTCGATCCTTGTCATCATCAAGATAAACAATACGGTCATATGACTCATCAACTAGTCGATCGAGATCCGCTATCTCGCGCAATAGCCCACTGATCTCCTCCAGTTGGGCCTCATATCGCCGAGTAGCCCGTTGCAAAGAATCCTCTAAACCGGCTACTGTGTTGGTCGAAGTGGCTGAAGCTCTCACATCCTCAAGGTCTCGCTGTAAGCTACCCGCAACAACCTCCATACTCGACAACTGTAGGGACAAGTGATCGACATCTCTCTGAAGAGAATCTCGCTCCCCAGTAACGGACGAAACCTGCCGAATGGCCCTGTCTCTCTCACCAGTCATCTGTGAATGCCGAGAATGTGAATCCATTATTTGCGCCGTATAGCTCGAAGACTGCGATGCCAAATATGAGGACCACTGCGGTAACAGAAACTGATCCAAATATGCCGGGAAAGTGGCTACCATGCCAGCCTGACGATCAACCTCTGATGTGATCCAGTCCAGATACATCTCCGAGATACAAGGAGTATCACTGGTCCAAGCAGATGAAATCGTAACCCTCGGATCCCATAAAGTCGAAGCCTCTCCAACCAAAGGATGAAAAAAATCACTAGCAAAATCAAAATGGTATCTGCTGCCATCAAAAAGAGAAGAAGAGACCGGAATATCCTTGTCAAGCCCAAACTGTCTGAGGACTCGGCACCCGTAATACAGCTCCACACCGTATAAACCAACAAAGGACAAAAAGGACAAGCCAAGCCCATATACAGTCACTGCGTGCTCCATAGCACTAAAAATGCCGATATCCCAAACAATGGTATCCGGTGTAATGCTATCCAAAGCCACTATCCAAGCATCCAACCGCTGAGGGATGTATCACAAACCAACAATTCGCTCGGTCAAGAGCGTTAAGGGCATGTCAATAAACTACCTCGGACGTGATGAGTGACTCCTGGAAACATGAGTAAGAAGCCATACATATAACAACTCAACGCCACCACAGGCACGAGAATCATGAGATAGTAAAAACAGGGTCAGTCCCCTGTACGTCTCCGCCAAATCGCTAGTATGATGGCCTGTCCTTTGATCACAGCATCTACCCAGAAAGCTACCCGCAGATCCAGTTGCCCATCATTTCTCGGGAAGAATAGCCCCGCCAACAATACAAAAGCAAAAGCATATACGCATCTGCGAGGACCGGCACGGCTGTCAGGTAGTCTGGCAAAAGTAGCCCCCCGCGGATCATAATAAACCTCGTCGCCAAACAGGCTCCACAGAAAGTTGGGCCGTACAGTCAGAATCCCGTCAATATCATCAGAAATTAGGGAGGCCCTTTTTAGGCCTATCAATGCGCAGAAAGCC
>NMUG010001870.1:0-16942 GCA_002855965.1 Monotropa hypopitys | reverse complement strand
AATTTGTGGAGTTCTTGTGGACGATGTTCGGGAACAATAGGTTGCATGTTCCGGAACATCGCATAGTCTTTGAACTTGATGTCATCTTTGACGCTCGGCTTTATTGGCGTCCGCTTTGCTCCCCGGAATGAGCTGCTTTCTCTCGGTTGAACTGCAGTTTCTCCCGAAAGTCTTCTCGTCATGCCGGAACGCATTGGAACGTCTTATTCCTCTTTACTTGGTTGAGTCGATGTTCAAAGAACATCCTCAACTTCTTGAAATTGATCACGATTACCTGAAAATACCTAAAACTCGAACAAGCTTAAATATGTCCACAATTAACAATATATGTACATGAAATGGATCAAAACGGATGTAGGATTAGCCTAACAATATACAAAAACGTAGGCTAATCAACGACATCGAAAGCCACTTTCTCCAATTTTGGGTATCTTGTCTCTGCTCCCCGAAGTGCTCTGCTCGTATAATATACCAGATGTTGTATTCCACCATCCTCTCGTACCAAAACCGAGTTGACGGCATACGAGAACACCGTGATATATAAGAACAACTCTTCCCCATCAATCGTCAAACTAAGCAATGGTGTATGTTGAAGGTAATGTTTCAGCTAATTGAAGGCATTCTAACTTTCCAGAGTCCATTGAAAAGCTTTCTTCAAGATTTTGAGGAATGGATGGCACTTATCTATAGCTTTCGACACAAATCTATTGAGGGTGGCCACACACCCTATAAGGCGCTGGACCTCTTTGACAGTTCTTTTTTATTTCATTTCTATAATTGCCCTTATTTTCTCTAGATTCGCCTCAATTCCTCGTTGTGACACCATAAAACCGAGGAATTTTCCCAAGGAAACCCCAAAGGCGCATTTGGAAGGGTTTAATTTCATGTTATACCTTCTCAAAACTTCAAAGGCCGCTGCTAAATCTTGCACATGGTCTTTCCTCTTCAAACTCTTAACCAGCATATCGTCCACATACACCTCCACCATTTTGGATATCAAACTTCTAAACATTTTGTTTACCAACCATTGGTACGTAGCCCCTGCATTCTTTACCCCGAAAGGCATTACATTGTAGCAATACAGGCCCCTGTCCATGATGAAAGCAGTTTTTTCTGGGTCGTCTTCATCCATTTTTATCTAGTTGTACCCTGAGAAAGCATCCATGAAGCTCAAAAGCTTGTGCCTTGAGATCGAGTCCACCAGCTGATCAATCCTGAGCAGAGATAAGCTATCTTTTGGACAAGATATGTTCAAGTCTTTGAAGTCTACACACTTCTTCCACTGGCCTAACTGCTTCTTAACCATAACTATATTTGCAATTCAACTAGGATATTGAACTTCTCAGATGGACCCAGCACAAAGGATCTTTTCCAAGCATATCTTCGTGGGACTAGGCAAATACATCCTTGCATTCCCACAGGAAGCTAACAAGGTTGCATCTTTCTTCTTTGTTCCGACGAGTGCCGACCTGAATGGTCTTGCTCGACTCTTTTGGCCAAACCTTTACTGAGATGAACTCTTCGACTGGATCACCTTTCTGCAACTTTTCCTCGTCCCTCAAATCCAATTCCTCTACCACCAGAGCTTTATTATGATGCTTGACAGAAAGATTGTAGCATTCTCGTGTTGCCTTCTGATCGCCTTTCATCTCGCCTACACCTTTTGACGCAGAGAAGAAGTGGTTCGTCAAAGAAAATTTTCTGAAAATTCTAACTTCACAGTCGGGCACCAGTCCCCGACATGCAGGGAGATCGGTCCCCCCAAAATGCAGTAGGCTCCCCAAAGTTTCCAAGTAGGTGGGTACCGGTCCCTCATATGGTGGGAGACCGATCCCCCAACAGTGCAGTAGGGTACCCAAGGTGGCGGGTACCGGTCCCCCATATTGTCACGACCCAATCACACATGAGCCATGACCGGCCAACAAGCAAACTCGCTGAAGGCCCTATTTAATAAATTTAGGGATTCATCGAACAGTTTTAAATAATAGAATAGCGGAAAATGTGAAAAGAACCCAGAGAGTGCATCACTAAGAAATTACCCACATTAGTTCATTAATTAATCCGGGGGCTGATACAAGAGATAACTCAAAAAACTAAAGCTGAGATATAAAACTCCAAATGCTTCTACTCCTACTCCTCAAAATCTGAAAGGAGTTTTAGAAAAACGCATAAGCTATAAAGCTAGAGTGAATACGATACATGCCCAAATTACAAGTTTTATGGACAACCAAGATCATTTCCTACAAGTAAATCATTTCAGATAAACATACTATGAGTGGCTCAATAGCCTCAAGAGTAGTGTCATAGACCCTTTTCGGTCATATCAGATTTTTGGCATCTTTCACGCATGAACCTGCAATAAATGCATATTGATTGCTTTGGGTATTCCACCCGAAATGTATGACTGTCAACCAGTCTGTCAAGCCAACCAATTACAGCCTCCACGGTACCAGAATCAAGGAGAGCTACCCCACAACTTGCAAAGCGGCATGATATCATCCGATGACCATCTGGTTTGGTCCCATCCTTATAGCATGTCCCTGTATGCATGGTATCTAACCCTGCTCCCAGCATTCGGGCTCTTATCCGTTTATGACCGTATTCTATGGCCATGTCATGTCCGTGCCGAATATCTCATAAAACATTTTTCACATTTTTCTTATCCATGTATAAAAAGGTTTTCACAAGCTTTCCTCTTTCATTTTGCAAGAATGATAACATAGTAGATTTTTCGGGCTCAATAGCCATAACAATATTTGTAAAACGAGTGAGCAAGTAGTAGAAATACAAGTAAGTAAGGCATGTAAAGATTCACCTTTTTCCTTGGGTTGATTTCTCGTGGATTAACACCTAAAATCTGCATAAAACATAAAGGAACACAACTAAGATTTCTGTCGAACAACTAAGGCTGCTGCCGAGCTAAACTGAGCCGAGCTGAGCTGCTGGTCCAAGGTGACCAGGTTGCTCTGGCCGACTGGCCAAGCTCTGGAAAACACAAGTGACCGAAAGCCTTCTGTCCGAAGAACAGTGGCTGGTTGGTGTTGATCAGGAACACATTTTATTTAACCGACAAGGTTCTGGAGGACCTCCTGGACCAAAGGTCCTCATGCCGAGCTAAGGCTCTACGGAGCAGAATCTTTACCGAATAGAAGCTTTGCCGAACAGAAGCTTTGTCGAACAACCAAACAAGGTACTGGTGGGCTATGTCAGTGCGGGAAGTGAAGCTTCAGGCATAACTATTAGTCGAAAAGGCTAATCAGGTGGTTATAAGGCCTCAGGGCTGGTTGCCTGAGCTACTGGATGCTTAGCCGAGATGAAAAAGATAAGGATGCTCAGAGGCAGACTGCCCCTTTGCCGAGCACAAGTGCTCCGGTAAGTGGGAGGTCAGCAAGTGACATGTGAAGGTCAGGGGTGCTTTGGGGATGGTCCGGGTATGTTAGCCGAACTGAAGTGAGTTCAGCCGGAGGATTAAAAGGTTGTTTGGACTATTTTGGCTAAGTGCCAAGCTCCGGGCATAGCTGCCGAGCTGGGGTATTGGCATAAGGTTGCTTAGGCAACACAAGGAAAGACTAGCCGAGATGATATAACCGACCAAGTAATGAACGGAGGGTTGGGTATTTACCTGAGTTCACGGGAGCTGTTCTGCCTAACTTCTACCGAGCTGAGCACTGCTCGGGAATGCTGGCCCGAATAGTGGTGTTCTTCTGGTGTTGGAGATTAAGTGGTCCGGATGACCATGGAAAGCTACTGAGGCTTAGAGGAATACTCTAAGTGTTCGGCTAGCGACTGTCGAGCAACAGGGTTCTTTGGAGGGATGGCTCTTTCTCTCTCTAAAAGCTTTAAATGTAAGAAGGGAGTTTGGTACGAAATGAATGCTGAGATGTTGTCCTATTTATACACCATTGGAGGCCTTGGGGTCTCATTAAATGCTGGGATTGACCTTTCCTTGAGCCTGTCGAGCTGCATGCATGCAGAGTTGCATGCATGCCGGCTGCCCTGCAGGCCTGACAAGCTGACTACCTCGGATGCCCCAAAAGCGAAAGGAATCCTAGGACGAGCTGTCCCATCCGTCTATCTACCGTGTTAGATGGTCAGTGATTCAGTTCTGCTGGACTGAGGATTGGCCGCACTCTGGTCGAAGCGGGTCGGGTTAGTTTGGTCGGGTCCGGAATGGGGTGATCGGTAGCGTGGCGGGCTGGACTGGTCCGAGCTGATCCGGACCAGGTTGGTCCGGCCTACTTCTAAACGATTGGGCTCCTCCCATTTGGGCTTCCTCACTTGTTTCTAGTTCCCTATGGGTCCATACACCCAACTCAAACGATTTAAATATTTACACAACTCCGAAAATTCTTTGAACGACTTTATTTAATTATGAAAATCTTATTTATTTGAGACGAATACTTGTTCTTGATGGTGAATTTATTCATCTCCCGATAGTCGATGCAGAGCCACATCATTCCGTCTTTCTTTTTGATAAGTAAAACTAGTGCTCCCCATGGCGATGAACTAGGCCGGATGAAATCTTTATCTACTAATTCTTGAAGTTGTGTCTTTAGTTCCTTCAATTCTGCGGGTGCCATTCGGTAGGGTGCTTTGGAGATCGGATGGCTTCCTGGAATAGTCTCGATACTAAATTCCACCTCTCAATTAATAGGCATTCCTGGCAAATCTTCGGGAAAAACATCGAAAAAATCACGAACTACGTGGATATCAGATATAGAACGAGTATTTGGTGTTGTAGACAAAATGCTGCAAAGGTAACCTTGACATCCTTTCTGCAAAAGTCGACGAGCATGTGCCATAGACACAAAGCATGGGGGCGATGTAACTCCTTATCCTTCGAGCTTGGCTTCTTCCTCTCCGAGTCCTACAAAGACTATACACTTCCCTGCGCAATCGATCTTGGCCTTGAATTAGGACAACCAATCCATTCCAATGATTGCATCGAAATAGGACATAACTAGAGGGATTAAGTTGATTATGGTACGAGTTCCATTCATGGAGACGTCACAATTTCTAAAGACGGATGAACATATGACTCTCTTGCTCATAGGTTGAGATACGAGCAAGTCGTATTCCAAGGGTTCGAAATTTCTACTGGTTTTCTGAGAGTGGGATTTTGAAATAAACGAGTGAGTAGAACCTGAATCAAATAAAGCATAGGTAGGAATTCCAAAGACAAGGATTCTACCTGCTACCATGGCTTCATTGTTCCGGGGGTCTCCGGGGACTAAAGCGAAAGCTCTTCCCTGATGCTGATTTCAATTATCCCGATGGTTGATTCTTGGTGTACCTACGGGTACTACATTTGCTCCCGTTGCCGGCCTTGGGAATCCTTCCTGAAATGGCCCTCCTGACCACAACCAAAACATGTCAAGGGTACTCTGTTTCCCCCGCCTTGGTTTCCCATTCTTCTTTGATCATCTCTCCTTCCTCCGAAATTTGGCTTCTTCTGTGGACCAGCCTTTCCGGGTCTTTGGTTTTGCCTCTTCCACTCTTGATATCGCCTCGTCTCTTCCACGTCTTTTTCAACTAACAAGGCTCGGTCTAGAACATCGGCATAGGTTGATAGTTGAAGCGGTCGAACCACCTTTCGAATTTCTGGCTTCAGCCCGTCCTTGAACTATCTTGCCTTCATTTCCTCTGATGCTACTAAATAGGGTGCATAGGCAGCAAGATTTGTGAATTCGGTTTCATAGGCAGCTACCGACATCATTCCCCGCTGTTTGAGATGTTCGAATTCCATCCTCTTCGCAGTCTGCATTGCCCTCGGCATAAATTTCTCACAAAAAATTTTCAGAAACCTTTCCCAACTCATTTCGGGCTCTACGACATTCTTCAAATTCCACCAACGATTCGCCTCTCCTTCCAGCAGATACGATACGATCTCAACCTTTTGTTGATCAGAACATCTCAGCAATCAAAGGTTCTTCTCCAGGGCCGCAATCCACTCATTTGCTCTTACAGGGTCCATTCCTCCTTGGAAGTAGGAGGCTTCAGCTTTAAGAACTCTTTTACCGCTGCAAAGTTAGCCGCTTGCTCGATCGGGTCGACCAACGCCTCTTTTTCGGGATTGGGTGGCTCGTTCACGGGTCCTTGCTGATTGAAGTACTAATTGATCATCTCCTGTTGGTTTTGAACTGTTCCGACTAACATCCTGACCATATCGCGTAGTTCTGTCACTTCGTCGTTCTGCTGATCATTTCTTTGCCCATTCGTGCAAGTGTTAACCATTCTGCTTTTGAAGAGACCTTATGGTTAGAGACATGAAAAAAAAGGTTTGATTCATTCATGACGATTAGAGTTCAACATAAGCACATAAGTTGAAATTCTAAACATGGTGAATACTAATAATAATTAGACACTAAGGTACTACTCGCTATCCGAGTTGCTTGGCCACTCATAGGGTGGATAGACCCACTCCTCACGATCGATATCAATATCTTTCTCATCTTCTTCATTCTCGCTTGGATCATCTTCGGGATCTTATTAGGGATCATTCTCGAAATCGAGATCCCCATCTTGATTTTGCCATTCCATGAGCTCTTCCTCTTCCTCAGCCACTTCCTCTTCCTCCGGTGGGGCCTCATCATTGTTGCCGTATATGACTTGATTCCTTGCTCCCTCCATGAGGTACTCGAACTCCCAATTTTAAATAGATGTGCTTGTTAATGCACAAGCACGTTCCAACAGTTGCAGATGATAATTGATCATACCGCGGACTTCCTCTTCTGAGTTATCTTCAAAGCCCACCGCAACTCGGGCTATGAGATCTGAAGTGATGGTCACAGAATCAGCATGCGCTTGTTCTTCAACGTCTTCGTTTACTATAAAGACTTCCTCCTCTTCTTCTTGTACTACCAGAGGTGGTGCTACCTCGTGATTGTCCTCCGAATCGCTGCTAGAGAAGTCGCTGCTAGCATAATAATTGTCACTACTAGACATAGCTAAAATACACACACATAGGCATAGCAATTAAAATAAGTTTATTTCCAAGGGTTATCAGATATTTTTAATGTATCTAGTGAGTGCCTCGGTCCTAACTCTGGGTTTGTTCGAAATCCAAAAAATACCTGGCTCTGATACCACTGTTGTCACAACCCAATCACACATGAGCTATGACCGGCCAACGAGCAAGCTCGCTAAAGGCCCTATTTAATGAATTTAGGGATTCATCGAACAATTTTAGATAATAGAATAGCAGAAAACGTGAAAAGAACCCATAGAGTGCATCACTAAGAAATTACCCACATCAGTTCATTAATTAATCCGGAGATACAATAAGAGAGCCCCATGGGCTGATACAAGAGATAACGCAAAAAACTAAAGCTGAGATATAAATCTCCAAATGCTTCTACTCCTGTTCCTCAAAACCGGAAAAGAGTTATAGAAAAACGCATAAGCTATAAAGCTAGAGTGAATGCGATACATGCCCAAATTACAAGTTTCATGGACAACCAAGATCATTTCTTGCAAGTAAATCATTTCAGATAAACATAGTATGAGTGGCTCAATAGCCTCAAGAGTAGTGTCATAGACCTTTTTCGGACATATCAGATTTTCGGCATCTTTCACGCATGAACCTGCAATAAATGCGTATTGATTGCTTTGGGTATTCCACCCGAAATGTATGACTGTCAACCAGTCTGTCAAGCCAACCAATTACAGCCTCCACGGTACCAGAATTAAGGAGAGCTACCCCACAATTTGCAAAGCGATATGATATCATCTAATGACCATCTGGTTTGGTCCTATCCTTATAGCATGTCCCTGTATGTATGGTATCTGACCCTGCCCCCAGCATTCGGGCTCTTATCCGTTTATGACCGTATTCTATGGTCATGTCATGTCCGTGCCGAATATCTCATAAAACATTTTCCACATTTTGCTTATCCATGTATAAAAAGGTTTTCACAAGCTCTTCTATTTCATTTTGCAAGAATGATAACATAGTAGATTTTTCAGGCTCAATAGCCATAACAATATTTGTAAACGAGTGAGCAAGTAGTAGAAATACGAGTAAGTAAGGCATGTAAAGATTCACCTTTTTTCTTGGGTTGATTTCTCTTGGATTAACACCTAAAATCTGCCATAAAACATAAAGGAACACAACTAAGCTTTCTGTCGAACAACTAAGGCTGTTGCTGAGCTAAACTAGGCCGAGCTGAGCTGCTGGTCCAAGGTGACCAGGTTGCTCTGGCCGACTGGCCAAGCTCTGGAAAACACAAGTGACCGAAGGCCTTCTGTCTGAAGAACAGTGGCCGGTTGGTGTTGATCAGGAACACATTTTATTTAACCGACAAGGTTCTGGAGGACCTCCTGGACCGAAGGTCCTCATGCCGAGCTAAGGCTCTATAGAGCAGAATCTTTGACGAACAGAAGCTTTGCCGAACAGAAGCTTTGTCGAACAACCAAACAAGGTACTGGTGGGCTATGTTAGTGCAGGAAGTGAAGCTTCAGGCATAACTATTAGTCGAAAAGGCTAATCAAGTGGTTATAAGGCCTTAGGGCTGGTTGCCCGAGCTACTGGATGCTTAGCCGAGCTGAAAAAGCTAAGGATGCTCAGAGATGGACTGTCCCTTTGCCGAGCACAAGTGCTCCGGCAAGTTGGAGTTCGACAAGTGACATGGGAAGGTCAGGGGTGCTTTGGGGATGGTCCGGGTACGTTAGCTGAACTGAAGTGAGTTCAGCCGTAGGATTGAAAGATTGTTTGGACTATTTTGGCTAAGTGTCGAGCTTCGGTCATACCTGCCGAGCTGGGGTATTGACACAAGGTTGCTTAGGCAACACAAAGAAAGACTAGCCGAGCTGATATAACTGACCAAGTAACGACCGGAGGGTTGGGTATTTACCTGAGTTTACGGGAGCTGTTCTGCCTAACTTCTGCCGAGTTGAGCACTACTCGAGAATGCTGGTCCGAACAGTGGTGTTCTTCTGGTGTTGGATATTAAGTGGTCCGGATGACCTTGGAAAGCTACTGAGGCTTAAAGGAATACTCTAAGTGTTCGGCTAGGGACTGCCGAGCAACAGGGTTCTTTGGAGGGATGGCTCTTTATCTCTCTAAAAGCTTTGCATGCAAAAAGGGAGTTTGGTGCAAAATGAATGCTGAGATGTGGTCATATTTATACACCATCGGAGGCCTTGGGGTCTCATTACATGCTGGGATTGACCCTTCCTTGAGTCTGCCGAGCTGCATGCATGTAGAGTTGCATGCATGCAGGGTCGCATGCATGGCGGATGCCCTGCAGGCCTGACAAGCTGACTACCTCGGACGCCCCAAAAGCAAAAGGAATCCTAGGACGAGCTATCACATTCGTCTGTCTGCCATGCCAGACGGTCAGTGATTCAGTTCTGCTGGACTGAGGATTGGCCACACTCTGGCCGAAGCAGGTCGGGTTGGTTCGGTTGGGTCCTGAATGGGGTGATCGATAGCTCGGCAGGCTGGACTGGTCCGAGATGATCCGGACCAGGTTGGTCCGGCCTGCTTCCGAACGTCTGGGCTCCTCCCATTTGGGCTTCCTCACTTGTTTTTAGTTCCCTATGGGTCCATACACCCAACTCAAACGATTTAAATATTAACACAACTCCGAAAATGCTTTGAACGACTTTATTTAATTATGAAAATCTTATTTATTTGGGACAGGGTCTCACACATATGGTGGGAGATCGGTCCATCTTGGGTTTTTTGGCAGATTTTTGGTACTTTTCGGGGTGTTCGGGTATGAACTTGGGATATATTTGGAAGGTATTAGAGGTTATTTAAAGACTCTAATAAGTTGTTTAAAGATGGTTATCTATTCAGTTGATTTAATTTAATGATTTCATTATCTTCTTGTCGAGCTATATATCAATGTGGACTTAAATTATAATTGTTTTGATAGGAACGCTTGAGGAAGACATTGAGGCCTTGCTCAAAGGCAAAGAGAAGGTTTGAAAAGGCGGTATTAGTGAGTGTAGGTTTATAACATGTTTTATTGAGAATAATATGAGAATGACATGAAATGAAAAGATGCATGTTATGAGATATGGATAAACATAATATATAAGTATGTATTATGCATGGCCTGCGTGGGACGTGTGGCGTTATTGGAAACCATAGTAAGTCCAATTGTTGGCAACCAAAGTAAGTCCAACGGGTGCGCGGGGCATATCCCACAATCTTGTGCGCGGGTTGTACGAACTATTGCCTATAGCAATAGCTATTTTCAGGGCATGAGATGCTCAAATCTTTTCAAAAAGGGCTTCGGCCAACACATGTGAAATAATAATGCATGGGATGCACTGGTTAATTAAAGAGAAAATGGTTCATAATTGCATAATTTTGATAATTATGTTGCTTGAGTTTTGGAAGTTAAAATGTTATATTCACACTCAGTTTCCTTGTTTTTGGACTTTGAAATAGGTATCCAGTGTTAGTGGTCCACTACGAAGCTAGAGTGAGGTCTTGCAGGCAGAGATTTGTGATCAGTGGTAGCTTGTGGTAGTAACTAGCATTTCTAGCTTGTTTATTTTCATTTTCAGTTGTTGTTTCTTTGAGAGACTTTCACTAGTAGAACCTTTGATTTGAGTTGGTACTTTCTAGTTATTGATGAAGTTTTGGGTACTTAAGGCATAGAGCCATATAACTATTGTTGGTGAATGGTAATCATTTTATGTGTCATAAATCGAGATTTATGGAGGTATTTTGAAAGAAAAATTTTATTCCGCATTTTTAAATGGTTATTTGAAGTATGGGATGTTACAGCTGATGTGTTGGAATAGTACGATTATGCCCTTGACAGGTAGCAAATCCATATTAACCCCACCACAGTATGTGTGTATATATAGTAGGTGTGCGTATATGTGAATGATTCAATCTTTCTTAAACTCCTAAATATGTGAATGTAGTTGGTTGAGTTCTTCCATGTTGTGAACATGTATTTTTAACTCATCTAATGTTTACCCTGTTTGTTTGGGGCATTGTTTTGTACATCAATTAGATCCAGAACTTCTGTTACTGTGCAACAGAACGTAACAGTGGCTAATGGACTGGGTGGATGGACCAAAACTGGACTTCAAGGCATGTATGTGTACAAACACGAAATGCACCCATCATTTTCGTGTGATTTTGTTCATGTACTGATCATAAAGTCAACATACACGTTGGTTGAATAGGAGAATCTGTTTTAAGTAAAACCAGAAAATCAGAAATTAATTAAAACCGAACAAAATAAAGCAAAAAAACTGGAGGTCTATGGTAAATCACAGTTTCTTTAAGACTTTTAGCCGCCCCACCGATGGTGCTAGGGGATACAGCAGGATAAGGTCTCCCAGGATACAACTGGTATACGTGTGGTTGCACCCAAAAATCCACTGGTGGACGAACAGATGTGTGCAGAACTTACTCTCAGTGAAACATTTGAAAGAACATGATGAGTAGGAGTTTCATGAGCAAATTGTAGAAGTAGAAAATTCGGATAATCTAAAGGAAGGATCTTACTGCCAATATATAACAAATGATAGAATGTTGGATTCCAGCAAGGACCACAAGCCCACAACAAATGGCAAGCCCACTAAGCTCACAAGCAAATGTCAAGTCCATTCACAACACATAAGCCCAAACCCAATCCACTTATCATATTGGATTTTCCATAAAAAAAATTAGGCTCTCTCGTGGCACGGGGCACATTCCCACATTCCCACTAACCCACGAGGCACAGACCCGGAACATGGATCACGGGCACGGCGGGCGGCGGCGGCGGCCGCGTATGTGCGTGTTGAAAAATATGCGATGTGCACATCAACTTACTTTCCCCTTAGGCTTGGTTGTGAACCTTAGTCTCACACTATAATAAATATATCCAACCTCCAACACTTCAACTTCCAATGTGGGATTGAGTATTTTAATACTCACCCACCATTGAAAACAACCAACTTTGAATGTCAATTTCTCATTCAAATATTAATGAAATTTAATGATTCTCAAGCTTGTGAAGTTTCCCTTCACTCATTAAGAACATCTAGGTATGTGATGTTACCCTATGACATGCCCGTCAAAAATTCCTTAGGAAATCCTATTATTGTTTTTTACTTACTAAATTTGTTTAGCATTCGTGTAACATCCCAGAAAATTTAAAACATTTTTTTAAAAATAAGATTAAAGAAAGGAAAAGATGGCATCAAGAGATAAAATAACTACCACCTATTATCTCTACCCATAACAATGATAATGAAATGAATGACATACGTCACTTACAAACCCCGAATGAGAATCATTGTTTTACAAATTTTGTGCTCGGGTACAAGTACAAGAAAAAAAATGAAATGTAAACAAATAAAATGAAAAGAACTACCAATGATGCCTTCTAAAAATGCTCTAAATCTTTGGACTCCAACTCCAAGTCAAGCATAGATATCCACATCTAAAAATAGAGGGTTATGCAAACGCCTATTAGAGAAATCCAAACAAAAAATATATATGATGGTTGTGAGTGCGTGTCGGTGTACAAAAATAAACATATGATGCATGTATGAGGGTCCGTAGGGATTTAAAGGAGACTAGCAACATTCCTAGATATTTTGCCATTTTTTATTAAGTTGGCAATATAAAAAGAGATTTCACGTGAATCAAATCCTTAAAAAGCTAAGGGTTTCCAATGGCCGACACATTACAAGTCTAGTTTTCAAACCACATTTTCCTTCACATTGACGATATAAACATGAGTGCTAAGTGTCATTCTTGACGAATTCAAGGGAAATTACATTATTACTATTACAAAGATTAATTAGGTTTCAGCTAATATGAAGTAGGAGCCCGTCGACTAAACTACCCATAATAATTTCCTCGTATTACTCGACTCGTCGGGAGGGCCTAGTGTGAGCCCCCATTGTGCACAATGTCGTGGATGGAGCGACCATTCAATGAATGTCATCATAAGCCCATTCTCGGAGAACGAATTTCTTTCTCATATATAGCCAATCCAAGAAATATTCATGTTTTAGGGCCAATTTCATATTCAAACTATTTTCCTTCTCAATTCAATTAGATTAGGGCAAAGACATCCTAATTGTTTAACATTGACCCAAAACATGATTTACCAAATTTCATTATGACCCTAACCAAACTAAGGGCCAATTTCTAAATCATTAATATTCCAAAGTACCATGAATTTAAATCACAAGGGTTAATTTAAACCAATTCACTTTCTAAATCCATTTTCCCCAATTTTCAAAACTCAATCAAAACTTGGACCTTGTACAAAAATTGGGGGGTTTTGAAATCGACAAAGGGGATATGCAATTAACCCTAAGGGGGTGTCAAACACACTAGTTATGATGTCCTAACGTGGATTTTTTACTCATTCAAAACCCTAAGGGAACCCAAACATAGCATCAAGCATGATTTTTGTATAAATTGAAGGGAGAGGAAGATAGACAATACATATATATAAAAGGTTGAAGAACTCTACCTTTAAAATGACCCAAGATGAACTCTAGGTGAGAATTCGACTCCAATGAATAAACCAAAATCGTAGATGCGTAGAGCATGAGCCGGGGATCATCGTTGATGAAGGTTCTGAAGTCCAAATGTCTATTGATTGGGAGAGGAGAGGAGAGAGGAGAGAGAGTGGGAGAGAGAGAATCGGATGTGGAGAGAGAGGGTGTGTGTTGTGGCTATGGTTTTGTATTTTGAGTGTATAGGTCGAGTTAAATGAGAAAAGAGAGTATATATGACCATAAATCGAAGTCCCCTAAATGCCCTTAGTGGGCCTGCATATCGATATGCATGGGCTGTATATCGATATGCACTCTGCTATGGGGGAGGGCAGAAGCCTCATCATTTCGATATACACCCCTAGTGTATATCGAAATGCGACAGAAAGAGGGAGACACAGAGGCCTTTACATATTGATATGCACCAAAGGTGCATATCGAAATGCAACCATTCGGAAGGTCCAGAAAGTTTGTATTTTGATATGCACCACCAGGTGCATATCGAAATGAAATCAAAGAGGGGTGGGACAGAATGTTTTGCATATCGATATGCACCAAGGATGCATATCGAAATGCAACATCATGGGGGAACAACCCACAACAACATTTCAATATACACCCCTGGTGTATATCAAAATGCACAAGGAAGGGGGAGCAACAGTGGGGGGTTTATTTCGATATAGAGAGGGGAGAAGGGGCACCCTTATTTCGATATGGGCCAAGAAGGGGGAAGTAGAAATGAGTTTTCTTTACCCAAAATAAGTCTACGTGATTGCCGAGCAATGTGGCAATTACCCGAACATTAACAAACACTCTCGAACCCACTCCCGAACCTCCTACACATCCTCAAACCCAAAAGTGGATCCCAGGAAGATTCCAATAGGCAAATTTTGAGTTATTTTAATAGAAATGTTACCAAAATTTTATGGAAATTGAATAAGAATAACACGAAAATTGATTAAAATTTTAGGAGTGTGACAAACTATACTCCTTGCAAAAATTTCGTCCTCGATGAACAAGGATTTACGGCTAAAAGAATACCGATGGCACTTTCAACGCTCTCAACCTTAGGATAAGAACTTATGACTTTGAAGAGAATATTTCAAGTCGGGGACAAGTCTAACTAGACAACTTCGCTAAGGAGAACCCAATCCCAACTCTCTCACAAGATTTTCCGCAAAAAGACGTGCTTCAAAATGACAAGGAACGACACCATTTCAATGAAAACAAGGGACCAAGTAGGGATGGGCATCTCGTCCGATCCGTTTGAATCCGATCTGTTCCCCACTCCGAATGGATCGGTGATTTGGATATTTTTTGGGGAATGGGGCGGATTTGGGGATCTGTTTTTAAAATAATTCGGGGACGGGGCGAGGATGAAGTTGCACATATCCGTCCCCGAATCTGCCCCGTTCCATAAATCATTCTTGTTCCCCGAATTATCCCTGCTCCCCGAATCATCCCCAATACCCATAACCACAACTCTATAACTTCACATACCTATATTATATAGTAATATTGTTTTGAAATAAGATCATGTGTTTATTGTATTGGTATCTATCTTAAATATGATAATTTTTCAGTTACTAATGTCATAGTTTCTACAGCCAATACTATTGTTTCACTTGTATATTTTCATTGTATGCATGTGTTGAGCTCTTGATAAAGACATTTGTGTTGATTTATATATTTTTATACTGTGGAGTTTGTAAAGTTGTAATATTTCAATGTTATTTTTGTTTTGAACCTTTTTTTTATTTAACCACAAAAACATGTTTGGATATCCGAATCTCTGTTTGGATCCCCGATCCCCATTTGGGACGGGGATGGAGGGGTAAAAAATCCCCGTTTGGGGAATGGGGCGGGGATGGGGACAAGTATTGGATTCGGGGAATGGGGACGGATATAGCAGTATCCGGCCCCGATCTACCCCGTTGCCATCCCTAGGACCAAGGATGGTTAAACCATCTTGGTCTCTAACCACAATCAACACAAGAGGTATCCAACACTTGGATATGGTTATAAGACACTCAAAAGCACTAGGGAACATTATACCGAAGAGCAAAAACTCACAGAATGAGAGAAAACACCACGATTTCGCTGCGCTTCACAGCCTTTGGTCACTCCCAAGATAAAATACTTGGCAAGGAGAAGAGGACCGAGAGTCTTATCGTAAGAATATCACAAGGAAAACTCTCACAGCTCGAGTAACCTTTCACCAACTTCTCAATAGATGATCGAAGAGAACCAATGGCACATGCCAATATGACCTAAGAGAAGAAACCTTGGCACCAAACTTAGGATCGATGGAACTTAGAACTAATTATCATCAAGGAAAAGAACCGTCTAGATGTACTACAAGATCATCACCACTATGATCACCTACTCAACCCAACAACTAAGACCACTCTCTCCTCACAACTACAACCACATATTACCATGCCCACTTACGGATAGGTATACAAACACTCCTATACTACTACAATAATAGATAATAATGACATTTACAATTTTAAAATAAGAGAGAGCTTCTTGTGCGGACCTTATCCGTGCGGACTAAAAATGGACCGAGCTTTTGGTCAACTTCCCGATCAAAATTTCACGAACCGATTGTTCCATTGTGTTTATAAAGTGTTTTTTAGGGTCCCTGCAAAAAATGGTCAAAAACAATTACCGGGAAGGCCTTCATCCGAGCCGGTTTTATGCGGACTGTTCATTACAGTTTTATGAAAAAACTGTTCGGATGAAGGCCTTCCCGATCTTTTTTTTTGACTGTTTCTCGCGAGTACCCTAATCAACACGTTTTAAAGACATTGAACGGTTCAGATCATTCAAATTCGGATCCATTTTTAGTCCGCACGAAAATGGTCCGCACAAGAAGCTCATTCTTTAAAATAATATCACTTTTTTAAAAAGTGACATTAAAAAGACTATATTTTTAAAAAACAACACTTTGATTATTAAAGTGACATTATTGTGTTATTTAATATTACTTTTAAAAAAAGTGATATAATAAATATTATATATAATGTCAGTTTTATAAATTAGATGACATTAAAATTATTAAAATTAATCTGCGAGAGCATTCTCCCGCCCAATGTCCTTTCCCACCACAATATTCTACAAAGTGACATACGGGAAATTTTATGAATACAGGATGCACAGTCTAGGGTGAAAGGGTGATGACTTCTCGAAGTGAAATCGGCGGGCATTTGGAGTCCCCGCGGGCCAGATTCTTTTCTGATTTTACCCATTTAGAGTTGGTTCCCTGAATCTATAGAAGATAATCGAGATGCGCAGTCTAGGGTTTCTCGCAATCGGCTTATGCCGCTAAGTCCTGCAATGGAAACCACCTCAGATGCAGTTATCGTTGCTTCCTCAACAAGGATGCAGGTCGGTGTAGCCCCATTAATGGCAGAAGCTGTGGTAGGAGATAACAAGATCTGCCATGTGTCGTGAGCCCAGCCGC
>NMUG010001869.1:0-16945 GCA_002855965.1 Monotropa hypopitys | reverse complement strand
GTTCTTAATCTCGTTCAAATCCATCACAACCTGATCCATTCTTTAAATAAGAATTCTTTATTCATAGAAGTCGTAGATAATTTGATTACGAATCCAACGCAACTTGAATCGTCTCAATCGGAGTCCAAACGAAGAAGTTATGACCCAAATACTCTCGGAAATTTCATATTTTCAAACCAGTGCAAAATTGGCCTTGTCGACCGGTACACTGTACTATCGTCAATCGGTCACGGCATTGCAGTGGACATTTTTATTAGCCTCGACCGGTCGAGCATATTCTATCGACCGGTCGCAATGTGTAAAACTACTGCGCGAATTTGGTTGATGAAGGGCATTTCGGTAAAATCAATGGGAGTCATATATATATCATATGCACGATTTTTTGGGGGCTTATCCTACATTTGGAAGCCCTAGCAGCCCCCTCTATTCCTCCCTCACCTTTCCCTCTCCATTCTCTCTAAATCCTCCATGAATCCATGGAGTTTTGAAGAAAAATCGAAGAACAAACGTCGTTCCTCGTCTCGTCCTCTCTGCGGTGATGTGCATGGATCGTTCCAACACGGTGTGTTTCTCTCTCTCCAAAACCTTAGGTTTTGTATCTCTCTCCTCCTTTCATGGAGTTTGGTTGCTCATTGAATGTTTTTGTCTTAGCGACATCATAGAGCATTGCGTGGGCTTCATGGCAGCCATGAAGGTTTTTTGGTGAACTTTTTCGGCGAGCATCACCGGAGCTTTAACCGAGGTAGAGTTCTCTATCCCTCTCGTTTATAATGTTGGTATTCTTACATCTCCCTTGCGTTGTTAACAAAATTCGTCGATTTTGGAGTATTCGCAAAATTAACATTCATGGATCGTTGTTCGCTTAAATTGGTCAGGTTCGAGTATTGTCTAAGGTCTCTATGAATTCCTTAGAAAGTTAATTGTTCGATTCTAAGTTCAGTTTTGAAAAGCCCCAAATTTTGTGAAAACCATACGTCGTCAATTTTGAAATTAATTTGGAAAGAAAATGTTGGTTTGGGGTCTTGTGGGTAATTGGTGGGTTGAAATAACGTCGTGACACGTTTTTACTATAAATCGAATGAATGGGATGAATTGTGAACAAATGGAATGTTTTATGAACGAACAATACGTTTTGAGAATAAAATGGAATGTTTTGATAAAAATGGGAAATAAATCACATGATGGGTCTATATGGCGGATTAGGAGGCGTTGCCCTATTCGTGTGGGAGTAATGAATGTGAACACTAAATTAAATGAAAGACCCTAATTAATATAATAACTTGAGTTGGCTTTGATTTACAGGTAGCTGGGATACCTTGAGTGACTCCGTTTAGCACTCGTGACATTGCGCAATGGGGGGTTGTATGGCCCCTCCCGACAAGTTGGGGAATACGAGGAAACTATCGACTGGTTCATTGACGAGCAACTAGAGCAGAACAAGCCTAAAACTCAAATGATGATTGATATTGCCCTTATCTCTATAAAGGGTGGGGAATGAAATGGGAACACTAGATAACATGGGTTAATTGGTATGATAGAAACCAATTGTTTTGAAAAGAACGAAAATAAGTCATTTTCGGAAAATGTAGGGTCACTTCCAGTGTTGGTAACTCGCTCTTGAGTCTTGTACAACCTTTACCATACGATGAGTCAGATGTGGAATGTTAGAACAAAACTTATTGTTTAAAATAAACATATTGAGATCTATTGCATAAGTCATATTACATTCCTTACATGAGCACACACCTTCACCCCAATAGTATAGACATTTAGAGATAGATTATCTTTACCAGGCGGTGGTGCCTGACTCTCTACTTTTGTAAGACCCTTTCTCCTTGACTTGGAGTGGGTGTTGGATCCTTCACAGGATATAGAGCTATAGTGGACTGTAGGCTACAAGTTGCTCTCTTTTTCAGTACCACACTTCTTTACTTTTCTGTTGGCCACCTTGTGCAGGATTATCTTATAAAATCCTATTTTGGCCTTTTCTTTTAGTTGGAGCACTGTTGTATAGGGTTATGTTATAAAACCCCATTCACATCTTTTTATACTTATTCATTTCAGTGTTGGGCATTCATTGTAATAATCAGAGTGATGAGTAGTGTGTTGTGAATGTTAGTTGTTTTATTTTTGTTGGATACTCGTTGCCCATTTAACACTCCATTTTCTATTTCAAAAAATATGTTTCAAAAATTGGGAGTGTTACAGGTGTGCCATCCAATTCTTCAAGTCGGTATGCACTAGTTCCTGCATGGCCGACCACTCTGTATGGCCCTTCCCAGTTGGGGCCGAGCTTATCGTCGAAACTCTTCTTCTTATTTCCCACAACCTTTCTTAAGACATGGTCATCAATCTTGAAGGCCCTTATAACACCTTGAAATTTGACAAAATATTTTTTTTTGAAAGCATGGCATTGAGCAACAACAAGTAAAACACTAATGATATGAAGAAACCATTCCCACAATTGAAATCATCACACAACCATGTCAAGCACATGAATTTAAAAGAGAGTTCCACGGGTGTTATTTATTACAAACCATAAGTCTTTAAAAGAGAACTTAAAATATAAAATGCAAACAAAGATCCTCCCTAGGACCATGCTTCAATGCTCCATGCCTCAATCAAAATATGCTTGATCCCCGTCAAGCTATGCCATTGGCTTTTTACCTATAAAAGAAAGGGTTAGGCACAACCGCCTAGTAGGAAATCTCCAACAAAAGGTATATATAATTACAATGTACAAAATGAGTTAGATGCATGCATAAGAGTAGGCATGATATTGATAGACAACATTTCAAAGAGATATCCATTTGTTCTAAAGAATGAAGTATGTGTACCAATGTGTCCTATCATGTTTCCATGATACCAAGTGTTTTTCAAAGACAAACCACGTTACGTCCAAAAACAGTCAATCATTATCTAAACCAACAAGTCACGTTCCAAGGTATCCATTTCTAACCAAGTGTTCCATTACGTGTGTTTTCGGGTCAACCACATGTTACCACAATATCCAAGATTTCCAACTTTCCACATCTTTCAAGATAAAACAAGTATTCTCAAGAGTGCATAGCCATTCCGTCATAGAGGGGATCAACCTCTACACGTTTATTCCTCGATTCCGCGTCCGTCGGGAGGGTTTAGTACTACCCCCATTGCGAAATGTCGTGGGAGACCCATTTCGGTACATCCCAAGGCTTCGACCTGAATAAAAGCACTCGACAATTCCCATTCCTCCGAAAAGTCGGTGGGCCAAGCCCACTCTGCCATTCCAACAATGATTTCCACTTTTCCAAAACAAGTGGATCACGATCAGATACTGTACACTTTTCCAACAATGATTTCCACTCTGCAACTCGGTACTGTACACTTTCTGTAGACTCCTCCAGAAACGAGATGTAAAACATGGATCACGATCAGATACGATAGATAGTGGCGTACCATGGAGACGAATGATCTCCCGAAAGTAAAGACGACTTAGAGAATCCACTTACTGCGATACACGAACCGGTAGAAAATGAGCGGACTTGGTCAATCTATCGACGATGACCCAAATTGAATCCTTCCCATCTTGCGAATGCGGAAAACCTGATACGAAGTCCATAGTGACATGATCCCACTTCCATTCCGGCACTGGCAAAGGCTGCAACAAACCCGCTGGTCTCTGGTGTTCGGTCTTAACTTGCTGACAAGTCAAGCACCTCATCACGAACATAGCAATATCCTTCCTCATATTCGGCCACCAAAACAGTCTACGAACGGCATGATACATCTTGTCGCCACCCGGATGTACTGAAAAAGGCAAATTGTGAAATTCATGAAGAATTTCCTGTCGGCACTGCAACGGTACAAGAAGCCTCCCTTTGAAACGAACACTGCCATCCTCGAAAATAGCCCAACCAACTGGTGCCTCATTGCTCGAACATCTGGAATGAAACCTCAATGATTCATCATCGGTTGTCTGCGCATCGATAATACGTCTAGCTAGATCGGAATGAATAGTCAAGTTGCACAAAGTAGAACCACTAGCGACATCTTCGGCATGCAAAACAAAATCTCCGAAGCCCGAAATGCTCTTCCAATCACGAATGGCTAAGTGAGCTAGGTGATACGAACGACGGCTCAACGCATCGGCAACGATATTTGCTTTCCCCGGGTGATATTGAAGCTCAAAATCGTAGTCTTCAAGGTGTTCCATCCATCGATGTTGCCTTAGATTCAATTCCTTTTGCGTGAATAGGTATTTGAGACTTTTATGATCGGAGAAGACTTCAAATTTCTCACCGTACAAATAATTTCTCCAACTCTTCAATGCAAAAATAATAGCGGCAAGCTCCAAATCATGCGTAGGATAGTTTCTTTCGTTCCTCTTCAGCTGCCTAGAACCATAAGCGACCACTTTACCTTCTTGCATCAAGACACAACCCAAGCCTTCGCGCGACGCATCACAATAGATGGAGTAACCAACTCCCCTTTCCGGCACGATCACGATAGGCGACGAAGTTAAACAGCCCTTCAATTCTTCAAAAGTGGCTTCACAAGCATCATCCCAAACAAAACGGATGTCCTTCCTCGTCAAACGAGTCATAGGAGCGGCAATACGCGAGAAATCAAGAACAAATCGACGGTAATAACCGGCAAGTCCAAAGAAACTCCGAACTTCAAACACATTAGTTGGCCTCGGCCAAGAGATAATGGCATCAATCTTTGAAGGATCAATAGAAACTCCTTCCTGTGACACGACATGACCCAAGAACTTCATCTCGGACAGCCAAAACTCGCATTTGCTTAACTTCGCATACAATCGGTGCTCCCTCAATAACTCAAGAACAATACAGAGATGCTCACCATGCTCCTCGGAAGTAGCATAATACACCAAAATGTCATCCATGAACACTACCACAGACTGATCGAGATAAGGACGGAAGATACGGTTCATCAAATCCATAAAAGTAGCCGGTGCATTGGTTAGCCCAAACGGCACAACCACGAACTCGAAATGCCCATAGCGAGTACGGAAAGCAGTTTTCAGAATGTCTTCCTGACGAATAAGCACTTGGTGATATCCGGATCGCAAATCAATTTTGGAAAAACAAGTCAAACTCCTCAACTGGTCAAAAAGATCATCTATTCTCGGCATAGAATAGCGGTTTTTGACAGTGGCACGGTTCAATTTCCTATAGTCGATGCACAAACGAAGCGTTTCATCTTTCTTTTTGGCGAATAACGCAGGAGCTCCCCAAGGGGAAGAACTAGGACGAATAAAACCCAACGTAAACAACTCCTCGATTTGGGACTTCAACTCCCTCAACTCGGCAGGCGCAAAACGATATGGTGGAATAGATATTGATGCGGAACCCGGAATAAGATCAATAGAAAACTCAACATCTCTGATAGGAGGCAAACCCGGTGACTCTTCTGGAAAGACGTCTATAAAATCGCTGACTACGAATGGTAACTCAGAACGGCCCGCAACATCATCATCCAAAGCTAAACTAGCAAGCATACAATGAATCGAAGAAGATTCCGTAGGATCGAGAAGAATGGATGTCAATGGCTCTCGACGATCTCCATGGAAGTAAAAATACTCCCCGTCAGCATCACGAATTAGAACTCGGCGTCGATAGCAATCGATAGTGGCATGATGAGAAGACAACCAATGCATGCCCAATATTAGGTCGAAACCCGTCATATCAAGAACAATGAAATCAAATGTGAAACGTCGGTCTTCAATAATCATCTCGCACTGACGGCAGATGTAACCCAACGGTATGCGGCCTCCTACCGGTGACTCCACTACAAGAGGAGGATCAAACGCCTCCAACTCTAGACCCAACGCTGAGGCAAAAGAAAATGCCAGAAAAGAATGCGACGCACCAGAATCTATAAGAACAGATGCCCAATAGTGATAAATAAGAATCATACCGCGCACTACCGAACTCTCTGGAGCCTCTGAAACAACTGGCTGCTCCACAGCTGGAACTGTATAGACTCGATTCTGTGTCATCTGACCCTGACCTACTCTGCTATGCTGACCTGAAGCCTGTCCTGACCTAGATGGGCCTCTCCTCACAAATCGGGATCCCTGACTGGGCTGTGCAGGAGCTCGCTGGAACTGCTACTGCTGCTGACCCTGCTGCTGATGCTGCTGAGGGGGACGGGGCTTTTGAACTGAGCCCGCCTCGCTACGTTCATTCCCACGCGTCGGACAAGATCTAGCTATATGACCCTGCTGGCCACAATTATAACAAGTGGATGCTCGACACTCTGTACGAACATGACCTGGTCGGCAGCAAGTGTGACAAACAACGTCTGTCCAGTTGGACATCCCTGGACGACTTCCCTGAGACTGTGACTTCTGACCTTGCGGAGAACGAAACTGATCACGCCCCCTTTTCTTACCAAAGTTGCCTGATGAATTGCTCGAACTGGAATACTGCCCTCTCAGCTCCCAAACCTTCACTTCCTTAACTGGCTCACATTGTGACTCAATGAGCCTCGCGCACTCCACCAAATCTGAGAGGACACGAATGCAATGTCCCACCGTGAGCCGCTGAATAGATGGATGCAAGCCTTGCTCGAACCTCTTACACTTCATTTCTTCCGAGTTTACCCAATCATGGGCAAACCTTGACAGAGACTGAAACTTTGTAGCGTATTGATTTTTCGACATCGACCCTTGCTCTAGCCTCTCGAACTGCCCGCGTAGCTTGTCGCGAAAAGATTCCGGAAAGTATTGGCTTTCAAAGGAAGCCTCAAAATCTAACCAAGACATGTCAACCAAAGGATCGATAACTCCTTGAGGGTTAGCACCCTCAAGCACCCGCATAGCATTGCGACGTCCGTTTACCAATGTAGACCACCACTCACTAGCCTCGCCAACAAGTTGGAAAGAAGCGAGTGAAATCCGAATTTTGCTGTCGTCGATCTCTAGCATCTCGAATATTTTCTTCACTTCCGAAAGCCAATGATTGGCCTCTAGTGGATCCACTTCGCCATTGAATTTTGGAGGATCCATGCGACGAAATTCACGAAGAGCATCCGACAAACGAGTACCCACTGGTTCCCTAGCTACGGCAACACCCCGACTAGCCTCCACAACCGTAGTAGCAATATCGCGAATGAACTGACCGGCATTGGCCATGCCTCCAGGAACAAACCCTTCCTCTCTAACCTCATCAGCGTGTTCCCTTTGTTGCCTGTTAACCTCCTCACTGACGGCGTCATCAATTGGTTGCCCACGGCGACCACCACGACCCCTATTTCCACCATGACGACCGGCCATTTTCTAAGAGACTAGAGAAATGGCGAATATTTAGGAGTAGAATAGGATAATCACAACAATCGACAAGGAGAACACTAAGTACGATCTCGATATAATGGAATTCAACAAAGGATCGACTCAAAAGTACCCGAACCATTACACACTTGGAACTCAAGAAAATACACATTGATCTTACCCCAAAACACCTCGAAATTCACAACAGTCAAAGGTTTTCGATCGAATATCAATGCCTTACTTTTATGCCATGCACACACAAGCAAGCAAGCACATGCAATATAACATAGCTATATCCCGATGCACCCATGTAGGACTATGTGTCCTTTCCCAATGTCCTAAGTGTTCGCAATCTATTGCTCTGATACCAACTATAACACCCTTGAAATTTGACAACATATTTTTTTAAAGCATGGCATTGAGCAACAACAAGTAAAACACTAATGCTATGAAGAAACCATTCCCACAATTGAAATCGTCACACAACCATGTCAAGCACATGAGTTTAAAAGAGAGTTCCACGGGTGTTATTTATTACAAACCATAAGTCTTTAAAAGAGAACTTAAAAGATAAAATGCAAACAAGGATCCTCCCTAGGACCATGCTTCAATGCTCCATGCTTCAATCAAAATATGCTTGATCCCCGTCAAGCTATGCCATTAGCTTTTTACCTATAAAAGAAAGGGTTAGGCACAACCGCCTAGTAGGAAATCTCCAACAAAAGGTATATATAATTACAATGTACAAAATGAGCTAGATGCATGCATAAGAGTAGGTATGATATTGAGAGACAACATTTCAAAGAGATATCCATTTGTTCCAAAGAATGAAGTATGTGTACCAATGTGTCCTATCATGTTTCCATGATACCAAGTGTTTTTCAAAGACAACCACGTTACGTCCAAAAACAGTCAATCATTATCTAAACCAACAAGTCATGTTCCAAGGTATCCATTTCTAACCAAGTGTTCCATTACGTGTGTTTTCGGGTCAACCACATATTACCACAATATCCAAGATTTCCAATTTTCACATCTTTCAAGATGAAACAAGTATTCTCAAGAGTGCATAGCCATTCCGTCATAGAGGGGATCAACCTCTACACGTCTATTCCTCGATTCCCCGTCTGTCGGGAGGGTTTAGTACTACCCCCATTGCGCAATGTCGTGGGAGACCCCTTTCGGTACATCCCAAGGCCTCGACCTGAATAAAAGCACTCGACAATTCCCATTCCTACGAAGAGTCGGTGGGCCAAGCCCACTCTACCATTCCAACAACAATTTCCACTTTTCCAAAACAAGACCATAGTCCAAAACATCAATGTTGTGTGGGTTCCAACGTGTCAACGAAATCGTTATGCTTTTAATTTCATAAAATCAACCACCCAACCCACTTTCCCCAATTTCCCAAAATTGACAAGACTAGGGTTCATGAAATCAAATTGGGGTTTATGCATAAAACATTCAACTAAACGAAATAATGAATGTAGGATGTTCAACATGGTAGTAATTGATCGATTTGCAAAGGAATTTCATCATTCAAAGTCATACATACACATAGACATGGATTTTACCCATTTTCAACAACAATCTAAGAGATTGAAGGACAAAGCAATAACATATACACAAGAGTTCAAGATCCCATACCTTTGTATGAATTTGTAGACTTGCAATCACCTAGGAGCCTTCCACCACGGATTTGAATCAAGTCCAACAATGGAGCTAGCTTGCAATAGCTTCCACTCAATGAAGAACACCACAAAATCCAAAGGAAACCTTGAGAGATAGGTAGATTTAGAGAGAGATAGATAGGTTTTGGAGAGGTTTTTAGAGTGAGAAAGAGAGGCTGCACGTTTTTGGGTGAAATGATATAACCCTAGGACCAAAAACATGAAAATCCCTCACTTAAACATTTCTGCCCGACGTTCCCCATCCGGACACGAAACCCGTCGTCCGGACGAGCGACCCAATTCTTCCGGACGAGACCCAACCTCATCCAGACCAGACCTCCTGTAGCATTTTGGGCAACTCCATGCCTGATCATCCGGAAGAGACCCCTTCCCCGTCCGGACAGGGAACCTCCTGAAGGCCCCGAATGCTGCTAAAATGCTACCTAGCCTCGTCGACGCAACTCCGAACACTTCCTCAAACTTTCTCGAGCCAAACAACATCCCTCAAGCGTACCACAGTGTCCTAGAATGTTCCAAAAGACTTTCCCAAGCAAAATTTAACGAACGAACTAGTTGTTAACGAAACTACAAGCGATCTAGACGAGTATATAACTAACACTATCGAATTAGAGAATATTAATCGTGCTAACATTTTAGGAGTGTTACAGCCCTAGACCGGACCGTCCATGCAAAATTCCTTGCCACGCTTTGCTGGTAGGACGCTAGTCTGATCCTGGCCGAATCTCGTCTCTCTTCGGCCAAGTCTAGGTCCTTTTCAATTGCTGCACTATTTGAGGTTTCGTCGAATATTTCGGTTCTGATTATCGGCAGCCCAGTCTACAATGGGATGACTACTTCTATGCCGAAGGCCAGTGAAAATGGGGTCTACCCTGTAGAGCGCCGAGAAGTAGTTCAGTAGGCCCATAAGACACTGTGAAGCTCTTCGGCTCACCTGCCTTTTGCTGCTTGCAATCTTCTTTTGATATCGCTGCCGATTGTCTTGTTCGATGCTTTGGCATGTCCATTGCCTTGGGGGTAGTGGGGTGTTGAGTTGTAGAATTTGATTCTGTGTTCGGCACAGAAACTGGTGAAGAGATCCCCCACAAACTGAGTGTCATTGTCTGAGATGAAGGCATATGAGATGTCGAAGCAAGAGACAATGTTCTTCCAGGTGAATCTCTTGACATTCTTATCCTCTATGGTGACTAGAGGTTCGGCTTCTACCCACTTAGAGAAATAGTCTGTAGCAGTGATCGGGAATTTGAATCCGCCAGGTGCCATAAGGAGCTTACCGATGATGTCCAAGCCCCACTGAGCGAAAGGCCATGAACTGGTCAGGAGAGTGAGCTCTTCGGCAGGCTGTCTAATTATAGGAGAGAACCTCTGGCAGGCATCATACTTCTTCACAATCTCCTCTCTGTCTTCCATTATTTTCAGCCACCAATAGCCCTGAGAAATGGCCATGTGAGCAATAGATCTTCCCCATGTGTGGGGTCCACAACTACTGGTGTGAAGCTCTTGCAATACTCCTTCCACCATCGTCAAATGTACACAGAGTAGGTACGGTCCTGAGAATGACCGTTTGTAGAGCTTCAACTGAGGACATAGCCTGAACCGAGTTGACTTGTGGATGATTCGGTGGGATTCCCTCTTATCTTTTGGTAGAGAGCTGTCTTTCAGGAATGAATGATGGGGTCCATCCAACTTGGAACTTAGCTGATAAAATAGACTATTGCTGGCTTCGGTGCTTCTATTCTTGGGTGATCCAGGCTCTGGATACTGATTGTTCTATACTCCTTTGGTTCACCTATTGAGGCTATCCCGGCTAGGGCGTTGGCATGGGAGTTTTGCTCCCTGTCGACTTGTTGGATTTGGAATCGCTTGAACAACCCTAGTTTTTATGTTGCCTTTTGTACGTAGCTTCTCATCCGCTCGTATCGGCACTTGTAGTCGCCGTTGATCTGGTTGACTACGAGCTAAGAGTCGCTATAGATCTTGAGGATCTGGATCTCTAGTTCTTCGATGGCCTTCAGTTTGGATAATAAGGCTTCATATTCGACTTCATTGTTGGAAGCATTGAAGTTGAGCCAGAGGGAATATTCGTGAGTAATGCCCTCAGGAGAGATTAAAACGACTCCGGTCCCATTCCCTCGGTAATTCAAAGTGTTGTCGACGAACATCCTCCATGAGTCTTGATCCGGCAATGACTGTGGCTGAACTTGGTCGACAATAGCTTCTTCGGCTTGAGGATCCTCTGGCCGAGGAGAGAATTTGGAAATGAAGTCGGCCAAGATATGACCTTTGATGGCTGTCTTCGGCTGGAATTTGATATCGAAGTTTGCTAGCTTGATGGCCCATTTGGTTATCCGACCGAATAGGTCAGCCCGTTTTAGTAACGCTCGAAGAGGGAACTCAGTCAAAACTACGATGGTGTGCGCCTGGAAGTATGGTGCAAGTTTCCTAGAAGCAATAACTAAAGCATATGCAAGTTTTTCAAGAGAAAGATACCTGGTCTCTGTGTTGATAAGGGATTTGCTTGAGAAATAGACTGGAAGCTGCTCGAGTCCTTTTTGCCGAACCAATGCTGAGCTGATGGCATGCGGCATTATGGCCAAGTATAGGAATAGCTCTTCTTCTGTATTGGTTTGGAAAGAAGAGGAACTGAAGAGAGGTATTCTTTGAGATTGTCGAGAGCTTCCCTGTATTGGTCGATCCAGAGAAAGTGTCGTAGGCTATTCTTCTTCAAGACTTCGTAGAATGGTCGGCACTTGTTTGAGGATTTGCTGATGAATAGGTTGAGGGTTGCCGCCATTCCTGCAAGCTTCTGAACTTCTTTGAGTGTTATGGGGTCTTCAATTTTTTGGATTACCGAGACCTGAGAAAGTTCGGCCTCAATGCCTCGGCACGTGACCAGGTAGCCCAGGAACTTCCCCGAGCTAACTCCGAAGGCACATTTCAAAGCGTTGAGCTGAAGCTTGTACTTTTTCAGAATGCCAAATACCTTCTGCAGATCCGCCAGATGATTCTCCTCGGCTCTTCTCTTGACCACCATATCATCAATATAAGCTTCTATAATTTCACCGAGCTGAGACTTGAACATTTTAGTAATCATCCTATGATAGATTGCTCCGGCATTCTTGAGACCGAAGGGTATAACTCTGTAGCAGAATAGACCCCTAAGAGTAATGAATGTCGTTTTCTCCTGGTCCAGGTCGAACATCACAATTTGGTGATACCCTCGGTAGGCATCCATGAAGCTCATTCTGGGATGTTCGGTCGTTGAATCACTAGCTGATCTATTCAGGGAACTAGAAAAATATCTTTGGGGCATGCATCATTGAGGTTAGTGTAATCTACACAAACCCTCCACTTATCGGTCTTCTTCTTAACCACCACTGTGTTAGCCAACTAGGTGGGATAGTGAACTTCTCGGATCACCTGCGCTTCGGTCAATCGATCGACTTCTTCTATGACATTGTCGGTATGTGCAAGTGCTGATCACCGGGCTTTCTAAATGACAGGTCGGCACTCTGACCAGACGTTTAGGTGATGACTGATGAAATTCGGATCCACGCCCGGTATCTCGTAGGGCGTCCAAGTGAATACCTCCACGTTGTATTTTAGAAAGTTGACCATGGCCTTCTTGTCTGCTTCGGTCATGTGGGAGTCGATGAGAAAGAAGCGCTCTAGATCATCGGCACTAAGAGGCACGGTGACAAGGTCCTCGATTGATTTTGCCGAGGCACTTGTGCCGACATCCTCTAACATGGGCTGATCTGGAACCTCCACTAAGTGAACTTGCTCAGGGGTGATCTTCCCTTTGACAGTAGCAATATAGCACTGCTTCGCAGACGTTTGGTCCCCCTTAAGCTCCTCCAGTCCTTTGCTACCGATGAATTTGATAATCTAGTGGTACGTGGAGGCAACCCCTTTGATGCTATGGACCCAGATTCGGCCTAGGATAGCGTTATAGGGTGATAGGACATCGACCACCACAAATTCCACTTCGGTGGTGACCGAACCGATGGTCACTGGGATGAGGATTTTTTCAAGCGGCCAGATAGAAGCTGCGTTGAATCCTACCAGTCACACATCGATCGGTAGTAGGTCTTCTGCCTTGTACCCTATTTTCTTGAACAGGGAATAGTACATGACATCTGTCGAGATGCCGAGGTCAATGAGGACCCTACAGACCTGGCAGTCGGTGACCTGTAGGGTGACAACTAGAGCATCGTCATAAGGGTGCTGAACCCTATCGGAGTCTCTATCAGAAAAAGTAATAGAGTACCTGGAGTCTGGCCTCAATTTCTTCGGTATTGGCTGCACGCCAAGAATCTCCTTTGCCTCAATCTCTTCCAGTTCTGACCTGAGTCGCTCCTCTCGTCGGTGATCCACCATTCCATAGATCACGTTGATGATGCGTAGGGCCAGCTTGGGATCCTCCTTCAATACAGCAGTAGTTGTCTTCTTCGTATCAATATATTCCCCAAGGTGGCCGGTAGTGACTAACTCCTCGAGGAAATCCTTGTAGGCCCGAAAATTAGTCATCAGGTGCACTCTCTCCCTGTGGTAGGAGCACCTGAATTTTTCTTTGCCCCCTATGGGGGTTCCCAACCGCTTCTCTGGCCATCTGAAGAACGGGTCCTTTTGATTTTGCGAAGGAGAATAAATATTGGTTGTTTGAAGACGGTGGTGTGGGCTACGAATTTGTATGGTTTTTACGTTCGTGTCTCCCCTGGCTGGATAGTGTTGGTCTCTTTTCTTCTGACCGCACTGTTATTGCTGGAACCATGGCCGGACTGTTGATCGGCTCTGCTCTTCTCCTCCTTGGCCTCTTCAAGTTTTGTGTGGAGCTCAATCCTGGCCATGAGCTCATTTATGGTGGTTGGAGGGAACATCATCAAATCTTCAAAATCTCGGTCGGAATGGTCCAGTCCGAGCTTGAATGATGTCAATATGATCATTTGATCGCAGTCTTCGATCTCATTGTAGAGGTCCCAATATCGAGCTACGTATTGGCATAGAGATTCTGACCTCGCTCGCCGAAGGCCGGGGAGGGAATCAATGTCTTTTTTCACCCTGGTACTGGTGATGAACTGAGCCAGGAAGGTCATTGAAAGGTCTATCCATGAAGAGATGGACCCTACTAACAATCGGTCAAACCAAAGCAACCCAACCTCTCATAGGCTGGAAGGAAATAGCTTGCACATCAAGGCATCCTCCCCTGAGTAGAGGGACATTGTTTGTCTAAAGTGCACAATATGGGTGTATGAATCTATTTTAGGATCATACTTGTTGAATTTGGGGGCAAAGAACCTGCCGGAGGCCTTATGGCTTCAATCTCTGGCGAAAACGAGGAGCAGGGAACTCTTTCCTGTCGACACAACTCATAGGCCTGAGCTGGCAGGACTTCCCTTCTCCTCCTCTGAGTGACCTCTTGCTCTGAATAAGGTACCTAGCTATCTTCTTGACCGCTATGCCTCTGGTGCATGTGTGGTGATAGCTCCCATACTGGGCGAGGTCTCTGAGCTGTATTGGGACAGAGGCGGTCAAAGACAACTGGCCGATGACTCTCGGCCAAATGCTCGTATCTGTGTCGGGGAGGCAAGACTCAGCACCTAACGTGACGGTCCTCGTTAACCATCCGCAGACAAGGACCTCTTTTCCCTTCTTCCAAGTTTGTTCAAGACAGAGGGCCTGTCCTGCTCAGACCTGCTTCTGCTTTGTGATGGAGTCTGGTGCTCCTGCTCATCGTCTTTGACAGGGACAGCCCTCTTCCTGTTGGTGGCCTCCTTGACGAGAACCATCTCACATATGAGGGCGTCGATCTGGTTGTCCCTCTTTCCCAGGTCATTCTCCAGCCTGCAGATATACTACTTCGCGGTGAGTTTGGTCGTAGGATCAGGGCAAGGCTTAGTGTGGTAGCTTACATCATCGGCGCGGGTACATCTGGGAACGTGGACAGCAGAGTCCTCCACCCTTGCAATCTCCTTCCCCTTGACCCTTCGGGCATCAGACTGTTTCCTTTCGAGTTTTGATTCTTTGAGGCCATCTTCAAGCTGCAACAGAGAGTTTGAGAAAGATCTCCCCAGTAGAATCGCCAATGTTGGGGGTAAGCCTTCTTGCGATGGTTTTTGGTTGCTAGCAGTAGAGATAGACTGGGCTTGGCTAAAATAAACATGTTAGGCTACCGGCAAATGTCATCGGTGGACCCTTCGATGGCTAAGTCAACAAGAGCTCTAGAGAGAAAAAGAAATTTGACAGAGCTTAGGCAAGGAGAGAAAGTTTACCTTAGCATTGAATGCTCTCCCCCTTATATAGGACCATCGACGAGTGGGTGGCACGCGCTTCGGTGCGAGTGAGCTGTATTTCTGTGTCATTGTATAATGTACATGTCCCTCCTGTACGCCTGAGCGACCGTCCAATAGGTCGGCACCGACAGTGTTAGGCGGTGTCGCCTGACAGCATTGGGCGACAGAAAAGCTGAAAAGCATGTCTGGCGTACTACGGGAATTACAGAAAAGCTGATCTCTGTGTCAGACGTGTGTCTGCCATGTGTTGAAAAACCCGGGATGCTGTCTCATGAGGGAATCTTCCCTGCAGTCGAGGCTTTTGTCCTGTCTAGCCGAAGGAGCATCCTTCAGCATTAGTGACCCATCGGCAGGGAGCTGTCTATGGACAAGAAGCTTGATGACGAAGCGAGTCCCCGGGGAGCTCCCTCCGTCAATCCTAATTTGCTCGGTCATTCTATTACTGACCTGTGCTCTGGCCCTCCTGAAGGAGGTCGTGGTTCCATCCTCTCTTTGGTCCGGCCCCCAACAATAAGTAATCACATGCCTGTGCTGCATTAACACGCATCCCAGACCCTGGTGCAAAGCATCACTATAAATTACAAATCCTTCTAATTCGGAAGGAATAGTAAGTACCGGTGCATATACCAATCTATCCTTCAGGTCCTGAAAACTCTGCTCACATTGGTCAGACCATACAAATTTCATTTCCTTTCGAATCAACTGGGTTAACAGCTTAGCAATAACAGAAAAGCCCTGCACAAATCGCTGATAATATCCATCTAACCCTAAGAAGATTCTAACTTCAATTACGTTCCTCGGTCTTTCCCAATTTATAACAGCTTCTACCTTCTTCGGGTCCACCATAATACCATTGCCTGAAATCACATGACCCAAGAACACTATACTTCTTTCATCCAAAATTCGGACTTGCTTAATTTCCCATACAACTTTTCCTTTTGCAAAAATTGCAAAGCTATTCGCATATGATTTTCATAATCTTCCTTGCTCCGAAAATATATCAAAATATCATCAATGAAGACAATAATAAAGGAATCAAGATACGACTTAAAGACTCGGTTCATTATATTCATAAATACTGCAAGAGCATTCGTCAGACCGAATGGCACCACCACAAACTCATAATGACCATATCTTGTATGAAACGCAGTTTTTAAAATATCACTTTCCCTAACTTTCAATTGGTGATAGCTAGACCTCAAATCTATCTTTGAAAAACACCGCAGCTTTTTAAAGCTGATCAAATAAATCATCAATTTGAGGTAAAGGATATTTATTACGAATTATCACCTTGTTATTTCACAATACAACCAAGAGGAGGTGAATTGGTCAAATAGAAAAGTATACTAGCTTTTTAAAACTTATTAAATTCTTCTTTAGTTATAAAAAGTGTGACTAATTAATATGATTCAAATTAATATCTTTGTGATTCAACATTGAATCTTGTTAAAGCACCAACTCAATCCCTTCCGTTACACCTCACGTTCTTGGGGTTCTAATCCCAAGAGGTCGAGGTTTCCGATTTTGCGATGGTTCTAATAACAAGATTAATACCGTAATCTAGTGATATTATTTTGAATGAAAGTTTGAAACAAAATAAATAAATAATCGCAGCCACAAACAATTAAATGAGAAAGAGAGAGAGAGAGAGAGACACACAAGATATATAGTGGTTCAATAGGGGCTGG
>NMUG010001868.1:0-16946 GCA_002855965.1 Monotropa hypopitys | reverse complement strand
CGGGGATCAAGCATATTTTGTTTGAGGCATGGAGCATCAAGGCATGATCCACGGAGGGATTCTTGTCACATTTTGATTTCCTTTAGTTTACTTTCAAGAACTCATGGTTTGTAATAATTAACACCCGTTGGACTTCTTTAAACTCATATGCTTGACATGGTTGTGTGATGACTTTATTTTGTGGGAATGGTTCATGTCATGATTAGTGTTTTATTCATTATTGCTCAATGCCTTATTTCAAAAAAAAAATGTTGCAAAATTTCAAGGGTGTTACAAAACTTTTGGGCATACTGATTCACTGTCATCGATCCTTGCTCCAGTTTCTCGAACTGACCACGTAACTTGTCACGGAAAGACTCCGGAAAATATTGGCTTTCGAAAGAAGCCTCAAAATTAGCCCATGACATCCCTGTCAATGGATCTGCAATAGCCTGAGGGTTAGCACCCCCAAGTACCCGCAATGCATCTTGACGACCATCAACCAAAGTGGACCACCACTCGCTGGCTTCTCCAACCAGCTGGAATGAAGCAAGAGAAATGCGAATTTTGTTGTCGACGATTTCCAGCATCTCAAAGATCTTCCTCAACTCAGACATCCAATGGTTTGCTTCAATGGGATCCACCTCACCAGTGAACTTAGGAGGATCCATACGACGGAATTCGCGAAGAGCATCAGAAAGATGGGTGCCCGCAGGCTCTCTAGCCGCTGCCACACCTCGGTTAGCTTCAACCACAGCAGTGGCAATGTCACGGATGAACTGCCCTGCATTGGCTATACCTTCAGGTATTAACCCTTTAGCTCGAACCTCATCGGCTTGCTCCCTAGGATTCCCAATCACTTCCTCACTACCTTCATCGGGAACTTCAACACCACGGCGACCATGACCCCTATTTCCTATACGACGTCCGGCCATTTTCTACGAGATAATAAAAACGGCAATCATTAAATAATGGAATCGAATAATCATCACAACAAAGAAGAGAATACTAGGAACAACGTACGAACAACGATAGACCAATAACAAGTCGACGCAAGAGTACCCAACTCACAACACACTTGGAATTTAAAAGAAGGAAGAACACCCTTCTAAGGATACCACGACTCAAAGATTTACCACTTATTATTTGATCCATGCTTCATGCAATGTACACACATAAGCAATCATATGCCATGAACTTTTTCAAACCCGAACCCGATGCACCCATGTAGGACTATTTGTCCCCTTCCAATGTCCTAAATTTTCGCAACCTATTTCTCTGATACCAACTGTAACACCGTGAAAATTTGAACCAATTTTTTTTTGAAAACAAGGCATAGAGCAATACCAATTTAAAAGTCTAGCTAATCATCATCCCACCAAAACACAATAAGAAGTTCCACTAGTCCATCACACATATGAGTTTAAGACAAATACAACCGCGTGTTATCATTACAAAGCTTTCAAAATACTAAAATGAAATACGATAAAAATGATGACCCGAGACTTGATCAAAGCTCTCATGCCATCCAAATACTCGAATCCCATCAAGCTACTTAGCCGGTTCCTTCCCTATAAAATAGAGGGTTAGGAAAACACCTAGTAGGAAGACTTAAACAAATGATTCATATGATTGCAATGTACAAGGAAAGCAATATAAGATGCATGTATAGAAGTAGGCTCAAAATGAAGTTTGACTACCAACAGGAAAGGCAATTGTTATTGTACCGATTTCCAAGACTTTCCATGAATTTCCAAAGTATTCCAACATGTGACTTTCATTGTTCCAAGATATTTCATTACAAGAGTTCCACATATCTCAATATTGTTCAAGTCTAACAAGATCATCACAATGATCACCAAATGAGTTCCAAGGCTAGTTCCGCATCAGGGCTCGTCAACCCCTTATCGTGTAGTTCGTTTTCTCCCTGGCTCACCGGGAAGGTCCAGTCAAACCTCCATTGCACAATGTCGTGTGCCACTCTAAATCAGTGACTCAAGGTAAGCAACCCGAATCTATAGCCACTCAAGTGTATCCAAACCTCATGTAGAGTATCAAGGCCAAATCCACATTTTTTCTATATTCCACATTTCAAGTGTTCCAAGGCCAAATGCCTAATTGTCATCATTCGCATTGGGTTCCATATGTCAATTTAATCGATGCGACGTAAATTTCATGAATTGAGATCCATTAACATTTTTCCCAAATTTTTTCCAATTAGACAAATTAGGGTTTCCAACCAATTTGGGGCTTTTCGTACCAAGAGACAACTTTATGAAATTGAAACCATAGGAACCTCAAATACATGCTATAACTACTCCTTACCAAAGGAAATCAACAATTCAAAATCAAACATAGTTCTAGACATGCATCGCATAACCTTCGTGAAATCAATTTGAGTGGAGTTACATGACAACACAAATGAACACAAGATTATAAGAATCCCTACCTTCAGATGACTTATACTTACAACCCTTAAAGAAATCTCAACACATCACCAAGTGAGAAGACTACCCACGCGAATCTTGTGAGATGCTCTACGATGTTAATAGTCCGCAAAACCTCCAAAAATCACCTTTGAAGCTCCAAAATTTAGAGAGAAGGGAGAGCTAGGGTTTTGAGAGTGTTTAGAGGAGGAAGAGAGAGAAAAGTCTGATGGAAATGAGTCCCCATGACCTAGGATTGATTTATATAGGACCCCCAACCAAAATGACAAGTTTACCTTTAATGAGGCTGTCCAGACAGCAGTTGCACCGGTGCAATGATTTTCTGCATCGGTGCAACCCTTTCCCAGAATACGAAAATTGCCTTGTACACTGGTGCAGACAAACTCTGCACCGATGTAAACCCTTCCTGCACAGGTGCAAGCCAAAGCTGCACCGATGCAAACTTGCATCAGAAACGAGCAATAGGTTCAAAACCACCCCTGCACCGGTGCATCATCACTCTACACCGATGCACCTGAAGCATCAACCCACCAGAACCTTTGTACATCGGTTCTGCACTGATGCAGCACCGATTTTGGCCTTTGCACTGATGCAACATCAATCTACACCAGTGCAAATGCACCAGAATGCATAAAATGATGCAACAATGACTCCAAGGCTCTCCCGAGATGCCCCGAACAAGCCCCAAACAATTTGAATAGGTTCAACGGGATCCCCAAGCGATATACTTACACTCGATACGATAAAATAGATATATTTTACACCCAAGATAGCTGTCGAAGTAGCTAAGGTAGAGCCAAAGCCGATGCTATGCACGACCAATGTCATCCATGGCATAGTGGATCACCAACAGGAAGATAAGCCCTGGTTAGAGCTAGAGTAGATTGCTAGAAGAGAAGTCCTGTTAGTACAATCAGGGCCGAAGAAATACAAGTTGGGGCCCAGCTGTGCCATCACATTCTCAGATATGGACTCCGACAGAGTTCAACACCCTCATGATGACGTCGTGGTCGTCATCCTGCAAATTGCCGAGTGCAGCATCCGAAGGGTCCTCGTTGACCTCGGTAGCTCATCCTACATCATGTACTATTCCCTGTTCAAGAAGATGGGATACAAGGTCGAAGACTTTCAACCAACCGACATACCACTTGTAGGGTTCAACGCAGCTTCTATCTGGCCTCTTGGCAAAATCCTCATCCCCATGATAATCGGCTCAGTCACGACCGAAGTGGAGTTCATAGTGGTTGATGTCCCCTTACCCTACAATGCTATCTTGGCCGAACTTGGGTCCATAGCATCAAGGGAATGGCTTCCACTTACTACCAGGTTATCAAATTCATTGGGAATCGAGTAGTGGAAGAGCTTCGGGGTGACCAAATATCGGTGAAGAAATGCTATATCACTATTGTCAAAGGAAAATCCACCCCCGAGAAGGTCCACTGGATGGAGGTTCCGGATCATCCAGTGCTTGAGGACGTCGATACAATTGCCTCTGAAAAATCTGTTGAGGACCTTGTGACTGTACCTCTGAGTACGGATGATCTAGATCACTTCTTTCTTATCTTCTCCTCACTAGTTGACGCTCACCGGGAGGACCTGATCAACCTCCTCAAAAGAAACATGGAGGTGTTCTCTTGGACCCCTTACGAAATTCCAGGATTTGACCCAAACTTCATCAGCCATTACCTCAAAATTCAGTCAGAATGTAGGCCAGTCATTCAGAAGGCCAGACGGTCGGCAAATGCTCATGCTGATGTCGTCATAAAAGAAGTAGATCGGTTGACCAAAGCTCAGGCGGTCAGAGAGGTCCAATACCCCACTTGGTTGGCCAATACGATGGTGGTCAAGAAGAAGACTAGTAAGTGGAGGGTTTGTGTGGACTACACCAACCTCAATGAGGCTTGCCCCAAGGATATCTTTTTAGTACCAAGGATAGATCAACTAGTCGACTCAACGGTCGGACACCCTCGCATGAGCTTCATAGATGCTTACCAGGGTTATCACCAGATTGCAATGTTTAGCCTGGACTAGGAGAAGACAGTGTTTATCACTCTTTATGGTCTATTCTTCTACAAGGTAATGCCCTTCGGCTTCAAAAATGTCGAGGCTACATAGCAGAGGATGATAACAAAAATATTCAACTCTCAACTCGGTGACACCATGGAGGCATACATCGATGATATGGTGGTCAAAAGTAAGGCTGAAGACTGACACCTGTTAGACCTCCAGAGCGTCTTCAACATCTTGAAGAAACACAAGCTTCGGCTCAATGCTTCAAAGTGTACATTTGACATTAGTTCTGGGAAATTCCTAGGATACCTGGTGACACGCCGAGGCATTGAGGTCGACCCATCCCAGGTATTGGCCATCCAGAGGTTAGAGGATCCGAAGACCCTGAAGAAAGTACAGAAGTTGGCAGGAATGGCGACAGCCTTGAACTGATTCATCAGCCGGTCTTCAGACAATTGCCAACCATTCTACAAAGTCTTAATGAAAAATAGCCGAAGACATTTCGAGTGGACCGATCAGTGCAAAGAGGCCCTCGGCTACCTTAAAAGCTACCTCTCCTCTGTTCCTCTTCTATCCAAACCAATGGAGGGAGAAGAGTTGTTCCTCTACTTGACCGTAACACTGTACGTCATAAGCTCAACATTGGTTCGACAAGAAGGGAACGAGCGACTCCTGGTCTACTTTTCCAGCAAATACCTTATCAGCGCAGAAACCAGGTACCTTCCTTTGGAAAAACATACGTATGCACTGATTATTTCTTCGAGGAAACTTGTGCCTTACTTTCAAGCCCACACTATTGTCGTCTTGACCGAGTTCCCTCTTCGGTCACTACTGAGATGCACTGACCTTTCCGACCGAATAACTAAGTGGGTTGTCGAACTTGCCAACTTCGATGTCAAGTTCCAGCCCAGGACGACCATCAAAGGCCAGGTTCTTGTTGATTTCATTGACGAATACTCTCCTCAGCCTGAAGAATCTCAAACCAAAAAAAACCATGCCACTCTAGCCCAACCACTGCAATTGCCAGATGAAGAGTCTTGGAAGATGTTTGTGGATTGGGCTTCAAATTGTCGGGGAAATGGGGCTGGAATAGTGCTCATTTCACTAGAGGATGTCACTCACGATCATTACCTTCGGCTCAACTTCAGCGCTTCCAACAACTAAGCCAAGTACGATTCCCTAATTTCCAGACTCAAAGTAGCTGAAGAGTTGGAGATTCAGAGCCTCACAGTATAAAGTGACTCTCATCTCATAGTCAACCAAATCAACGGTGAATACAAGTGTCGAGATGAGTGGATAGGAAGGTATGTCCAGAAAGAAAAGGAGAAGCTGGGGCTATTCAAGCAGATCCAGATTCATCATGTCGGCAAGGAGAAAAATGCACATGCCGATGCTCTCGCGGGAATAGCTTCGGCAGCAAAGGCAAAGGAATAGAGAACAATCAGCATCCAGAGTATGGACCAACCAAGTATAGACCCACTGAAGCAAGAAATGGTCTACTACATCAGCCAAGGTCCAAGATGGATGGATCATATCATTTCCTTTTTACAGGATGACTCATTGCCCGAAGACAAGAAGGACGCCCACTGTATAGTTCACAAGTCGGCACAGTTCTGGCTATCCCAAAACTCTAAACTCTATAGATGATCATTCTTTGGACCATACCTCCTCTGTGTGCATCTAACACTGAAGCAAGCAATAGTCTACTACATCAGCCAAGGTCCAAGATGGATGGATCATATCATTTCCTTTTTAAAGGACGGCTCATTGCCCGAAGACAAGAAGGACACTCACCGTATAGTTCACAAGTCGGCACAGTTCTGGCTATCCCCAAACTCCAAACTCTACAGATGATCATTCTTCGAACCATACCTCCTCTGCGTGCATCCAATATTAGTGGAAGGGGTGTTACAGGAGATCACTCTGGCAGTTGCGGTGCCTACACAGGAGGAAGGTCACTCGTGCACATAGCCATTTCACAGGGCTATTGGTAGCCGAATATGATGGAAGACGGGGAAGAAATTATAAAAATATGTACGCCTACCAGAGGATCTCTCCAATTATCCAACAACCTGCCGAAGAGCTTACCTCTTTGATCAGTCCATGGCCCTTTGCTCAATGGGGTTGGACATTGTCGACAAGCTCCCTATGGCACCTAGTGGATTCAGATTCTTGATCACTATGACGGACTACGTCTCCAAATGAGTTAAGGCCGAACCTGTAGTCACCATAGAAGACAAAGATGTCAAGAGGTTAGCATGGAAAAATATTGTCTCTCGCTTCGGCATCCCTACGCCTTCATTTCTGACAATGGCACTCAATTTGTGGGGGAACTCTTCACAAGCTTCTGCACCGAACACAGAATTAGGTTCTACAACTCAACCCCCCAGTACCCCCAAGGCAACGGACAGGCCGAAGATTCAAACAAGACAATTGGCAGTGGAATCAAGAGAAGACTCCAAGCGGCGAAAGGAAGGTGGACCGAAGAGCTCCCTACTGCCCTATGGGCCTACCGAATGACTCATCGGCGCTCCACAGGACAAACACCATTCTCACTAGACTTCGGCATAGAAGCAGTCATACCACTGGAAGCAGGAATGCCAACTATCAGAATCGAAGCATTTGATGAGGCTTTCAATAGTGCAGCAACAGAGAAAGATCTAAACCTAACCGAAGAGAGACAAGACTCGGCTAGGATTAGACTAGCAGTATACCAGCAAGGGGTAGCAAGGAATTTCTCTCAAATGGTTTGGCCTTGTCACGTCCCGGATTTTTAAACCATTTTTTTAAAACCAGTTTAAATAATAAATAGGGGATACAACTATTTGTATTTCAGATACATTCATTTGGATTCTAATTACATGATACATGGTACAATCATGAACTACAAAGTGGAAGTAAAGTACAAGTGCCGCACACGGCTACAACTGAAACTGGAGTACAAAGTAAAGGAAAGTACAACCACAAAGCTGTATCTACACTACCCTGTACGAAAGAAGCCACTGAAATTGAGGTGGCCGAATCCAAAAAAATCTAACACCTGACTCCAACTCCAAGACCGTCTAGCCCTGCAACACAGACTAGAAAAAGAAAAGAAAGAGGGTCTGAGCAAACCACGGCTCAGTGAGAAAATCCCTAACTACTATCAAGCATGCACATGCGGTGCGTGCCTACATGTCCACAAGTAAACGTACTAGAACAATAAGGAAACCAAAGTGCATGTAATGTAAAATTAACTCAAGACCACAACAGCATAGGCATAACCCCAAATAGTATGTCTGATCAAAACCGTAATGTCAAGAAAGTACAAGGGTACGACATCCCAATCCAACCGAAACAACTTATAATACTAATTCGACTAATCTTACCACTAAGGTACAACAACTCTAGGGACCTACTAAGGATCCCAAACCAACACCATGCCAAGAAGCCTAACCATAACTCACATTGCAAGCCATTCCAACTATCATTATCATCACGTATTGGTTTCATATGACATATTGGATATTTGAGACAATTCTTTCCTTTCATTCATTGATTGATTCTCCATAGCCCATACTATGGATTGATATTGGAATTGTCATTATAGTCTTATTTCTTGCACAGTGTCCATTCTGTGGAGGCATCTAACCAAGACCCCATCCAAGTTATCCCAAATCTTTCACAATGGATACTCCGTGGAGGCATCTAACCAAGACCCATCCAAATTATCCCAAATTTTTCATTCATCATGTTTTCACAATTCATATCATATTCGGTTGGGTCTGGCATAGTGGTAGTCGGCACACTATCCTTTCCCCCTCGTTATTCCCCAACTCGTTGGGAGGGCTACGCTACGTCCCCATTATGCTCAACGTGGTGGCATGACCACCGAGGAAGTCCGACATCTGTCTATTCCCGTTGTGCATAATGTCATGGATGGTGCGACCACCCAGGGAAGTACGACCACAATATGTTCCCGCCACATATCCAGCGTTCCCCAAACTCGTTGGGAGGGCCCACGGTACCCTATGATTCCACGTTGTTAAATGATTTCTTTTCGTTTTCCCTTATCATTGCTACTATGCCTAACCAAGGCTATCGAACCACATCATTCCACGTCAACCCACTTGTTTCCATTTCCGTACATTACAAGTTTGCAAACCAATAGATTCTTGGTTGAATGCGAGTAGCCCTCGTGGGGCACATCCTCCGTATTGGAGTTCATTTGGTTACTTGGAACTACTTACTTAGTTCATCAATCATAAGCTCCTCCTTGTCCAATCCAAGGGAGGCAACCACCAAGATCATTCAACCTCAACCAAGGGTTTCAAGATCAACACTATACCATGATGGGGCCAAGGAATGCCCAAGTCTATCAAAAATATGAAGGGAGGGACTTAGACACTCAAATCTCATTTCAAAGCCCAATTGGCGACATCACTAAACATATAGTGTCCCTTAGGTTCCAAGGGACCTATCGCGACTCTCAAGACCCAACTTACCTAATTGTTCCACACGTATGTCCTACGACCTTTTAATTGTCATAATAACCTCGAGACACGGTCTAGGTTTCGCACGGGCATTTCGTCGAACACTTGGCGACCCTAAACTCCAATGGTCACCAAGCACACTACAATTCACCGAAACACAAGTCACATCCATCACGGGGATTTCGTCGAACGTGTGGTGTGCCTAAGCCTCTAAGGTATTCTATCAAACAACTAGTGGGTCCAAGGTCACCACTTAATTCCACCACCTTAAAACCCTAAGTTACCAAATGCAACGTACATAAAAATGATCACCGAATTAAGCCTATATATATACACACACACACATACTTAATAATAGTTAAGAATTTACCCACCAGAGATTCGCTGGAGTTCTGAGGTCGCCGAAAACATTCTACACACCGTCACGAACCGAGACCGTAGAAGCGTAGATCGGGAAGCCCTCGTCGACGTTAATGAATGACGAAATCTACAAAACCCAAGCAATAACCAGAAAATCAAGGGAGAGAAGGAGGATAAATGAGTTTGAGAGGAAGAGAGGAGAGACTTACACTTAGAGAGAGGGAGATGGTGAATCCTGGATTCCAAATGCCCTTACCACGCACAAAAATTGTATATATAGGACCCATACTTGAAATGACAACAATACCCTTAATGAGAACAAAATCTGCCAGAAATGCCTCTGTGCACCAGTGCAAGGCAACTCTGCACCGGTTCAAACTCCTCAAAATGTCAATCAGTGAGTTTGTGCACCGGTGCAGCTCCAACCTGCACCGGTGCAAACTTGCATCAGAACCAACAGTAGCCTTATAAATCTTCCTGCACCAGTGCACCTCTCAACTGCACCGGTGCAACTGTTCCAAAACCTGAACAGTAGCACCAAAGACCTTCATGCACCGGTACACAACAACACTGCACCGGTGCAACTGCACCAGAATGGAAATAGACAGCAATGGGGTTCTCCAAACCACCCGAGGGCATCTGGAACCAAAAGCGAATGATATGAATGCACTAAGAGGGCTCCAAAGTCGGATTCTCATCATCAATCTAGACCAACGAGCCTCTAACGAGATCTATTAGCCAGTTTAACGAGTGGTTTGATTCCGAGAAGATTTATAGGAAATTAGGAATTTAATTTAAAATGATTTAGAAATTCAGGTCGTTACATCTCATACCCCTTAAAGAGATTTCGTCCTCGAAATTAAATAAGATAAGAGGGGGGATGAAACCAAATCATCCGACTAACGAGATCGTGAGTTCACTCCTCAACAATGAATCAAAATCAAAACACATTTCCACAACGAACTTTTCAAGAGTGAGGTATCAACAACAACGGTAGTGAGGTCAACTGAAACACATGAATTTGATACGGACGTTTGAACACTCAATCAAACATGAGTGCCACCTTGCTTCAACCTCCTGCGGTTTGTCCACGAAATTAACTAAAGATAGAGATGCAAGGGTTTCCACCGAATAGCACCAAACTTGAGAAAACCAGCGTGCCATAAAAAAGAATAAAGGCGACAACTCCCGATAAGGTGTGGACACGTCGACACAAAAGAATTGATCTTTCCAGGGATACAAACGGCGGAGGATCCCATAAGGGATTAATCTCTTCAAGGACAAGAAACTGATAATCTTCTCACGACAATGTTTTCAGCGGGGAATGAATTGGTTCTACAAACTCGCACACGAGTAATTCTCACGCTGTCGTCCACCACAAGCTAACCATCGCACTACGGGTACCCCGAATAATAAAAGTACACCAAGAACAAGCCGATACGTTAAGGACATGCCGAGGACACGCCAACACGGCAAAGACACGCCGACATGCTTCAAGACCGTTTGCACGAAAGCTTGGCAATGTTATAACTAGCGAGGATACGTCATCGTACCAACACCCACGACCCAACAAAATGCAACACATGAAAATGTTCTAAAATCCCAAGCCAAAGAACACACCACACCAAACACACACATCCTAGTGTGGTAACCGTATGACCTTAATGATATTCTTTGAGATGCCCCGGCCGGTAGCTATTCTCAAACCAATTCACCACGTCAAACGTGTATCACATAACAAAAAATCACCCACGCACCCACGCACGCCAAAATGTGCATGTGCCAAGCCCAACAATATGGCATGGCACTAACTCACACCAAGTCTAGACCACAAGATGCATTCGTGTCCAACTTCCCATGGTTAATCGAATATGTATGTCTTAAGTCCACGAACCTCTTACCGGTGATCAACAAAGTTCAAAACAAGAGAATAACGGACGAAGATAACATCTTCTGATTCTACTAATGTCTCGCAATTTAAAATTTTGAAATACCAACCCTCGAGCTAAAGATGTAACGTCGATAACGAGACAAGCATGGGACCGCAACATCTTTCGAATACCAGAAAGTCCTACTACATCAGGCGTGAAGCGAGATCGACAAACGTTACCTGACTAGAAGCTCGGAATGAAGCAACATACCACATAGGTGGTCCACAATTTGGGGTGTAACTTAAATAAAACAGTACATGCATTGGACAGGGTACGAGTCAAAGAAACATCACCGAATGATAAGGCACACGGACAACAACTCTACAACACACACACATCTAGATCCACCACGCACGGTTCAAAAGGAATGCTACCGAAGAGTCAACAATCCTTATGCATCAAATGACATACGACTCATGTAAAAACTAACAAGAAGAATCAAATGGTCAATCATTGTCGATCAAGGTACAATTGCACGGATTTGTCCATCAATAAGAAAAGGCGAAGACTACTAGCATGATCAAACCAACTGACGTCAAATGATAAGGCACGCGACCATAACGAAATCAGTCATTTAGAAATTTAAAGTTCAGTAGCAAGACAATAAGGGAAAAAGTTTCCATCTCCAACAAAATTATAGGTTACAGTCAAGGGGTTACAAATCCAACAATTTTTATTTTAAAAAGACCATGAAAAGATGCAAAAGAAGTCATTATCCACCAAGGAGAGATGCTGGTCAAGAGTGAAACCTAATCATGGACCCGGTCCTCCATGAGCACTAGCTCCATGGGGACACTTCCCAGCCTTGTGGCCAACTTTCCCACATGAGAGACAGGATGAGGGGAGCTGCGCGGTGCATTGAGCACGAATATGACCCAGTTGTCGACACCTATGGCATATAACCTGAGGTTTGAAGACAACTCTCGTCTGGTGAGACGAGGAAGAAGAGGAACCTATTCCGTAATACCTACGCTGAGGTTTTGACTGGGCTTGATCTCGCTTCTTGCCAGAACTCCCGGACGCAAAAGAACACACATCAACAGGAAGTTGACATGGCGCCTCCAAAGGCACCTTCGCTTCTTCTTCAAGGCAAGACTCTACCGCTCTAGCATGCTCCAATAGTACAACGAAATCCTAAATCTGCTGCTTCGCTACAGTTTCAACGCACACCATTTTCTAACAGTCGGCACTTGCAGTCTTCTGAACTAATCCTTTCTGGCGCGAAACGGAACAAGGCTTGAAACTTTGTCGCGTACAGGGAAACCACAATATTTGTTTGAGTCAGACAATCAAACTCCAACATCAATTGCTCGCGAAAAGAACTAGGAAGGTACTGCTCATCGAATATAGATTCAAACTACTTCCAAGACAAATTTTTAGAAGAAGAGTCATTTGACAATTTGTCATTCATCAGCACGATGCTCCACCATTCATTGGCCTTTCCAACGAATTGGTACGCTGCTAGGGCCACCCGGACATGACTCTCAACAACACCCAAGGTATCAAGAATCTGGCGAATGCCTGTGAGCCAAAGATAGGCTTCCATAGGGTCACCTTCAGCGTTGAACTGGAGAGGGTTCATGAGAAGGAACTCCTTCAATGCATTCAAAACGGGACTAGCATCCATCTTGATACCTTACAAAGAGAGTATTAATGTCATTCAACAATAAGTATGCAAGAGGATACGCGAAGAACGAACAACCCACCTGGGGCACCCAAGACGATTGCAATACATAAGAAAAATAAGAAACATTTTACAAATCGTATTTTAACCTATGAACTAGCACGCAACGATCCTGAGTAGTCCATACAGACCCAACGAGGTCACTTATGATACAAATTGCTAGATAACGGCATCGCGAAGTCTACAAAATCCCAAAACGAATACAACTAATTAAGTCTCACGAAGAGATATGACCAATGGATCATACCCCTTAAAGAAAAAGATAAAAATGTTCGGTAACGCCTCAAGATTTCCACTAAAGTGGAGGAGCTAATACGAACTCGAATGGACTACAAGTCCTATTTTACCAAAAACTACATGATTAATAATGCCTCGATATAAAAAACAACCCAACCTCGAGACAAAAGGTTCCAAGAGATACTACCAATCACCAAACCAGAGCCAAAGTTACAAAAGTCTTAAAACAACGTGCTAACAAAACCCAAGTTCCGCCTTATCCATGACCAGACTAGAAACAACCATAACACAATCCTCACTTACTTTCCCAGTTTTCATCTTACCACAGACCTCAACCTCACTCTAACGAAATAGAGGAGACTAAAACCCAATAGTGACCAAATGGTGCCTCAAGATCACTAGGAACGAGAACACAAGAGCACACGAACACCGCAGAGTAACTAAACTTACCACACGAGACCAACACTCAACTTTCGAAGAATGGAAAAACTCAACTTTCATGGAAGGAGACAAACATACAAGACACTTCAAGAATACAAGGCCATGATGTGATAGAGCACACCAAACACACAGACACGACCGAAGAACAATGTAATGACCGAGAGAACCCATGGAGACCAGGTGTCTCCCCACAGTTCCAAGGTATTCGAACTGAAAGCTCTGATACCAAGTTGTCACACCCCGGATTTTCAAACCATTTTTTTTAAATACAGTTTAAATAATAAACAGTGGATACAACTACTTGTCGTTCAGATACATTCATTTGGATTCTAATTACATGATACATGGTACAATCATGAACTACAAAGTGGAAGTAAAGTACAAGTGCCGCACACGGCTACAACTGAAACTGGAGTACAAAGTAAAGGAAAGTACAACCACAATGCTGTATCTACACTACCCTGTATGAAAGAAGCCACTGAAACTGAGGTGGTCGAATCCAAAACAATCAAACACCTGACTCCAACTCCAAGACCGTCTAGCCCTGCAACACAGACTAGAAAAAGGAAAGAAAGAGGGTCTGAGCAAACCACGGCTCAGGGAGAAAACACCTAACTACTATCAAGCATGCACATGCGGTGCATGCCTACGTGTCCACAAGTAAATGTACTAGAACAGTAAGGAAACCAAAGTGCATGTAATGTAAACTTAACTCAATACCACAGCAGCATATGCATAACCCCGAATAGTATGTCTGATCAAAACTGTAACGTCAAGAAAGTACAAGGGTACGACATCCCAATCCAACCTAAACAACTTCTAATACTAATTCGACTAATCTTACCACTAAGGTACAACAACTCTAGGGACCTACTAAGGATCCCAAACCAACACCGTGCCAAGAGGCCTAACCATAACTCACATTGCAAGCCATGCCAACTATCGTTATCGTCACGTATTGGTTTCATATGACATATTAGATATTTGAGACAATTCTTTCCTTTCATTCATTGATTGATTCTCCATAGCCCATACTATGGATTGATATTGGAATTGTCATTATAGTCTCATTTCTTGCACAATGGCCATTCTGTGGAGGCATCTAACCAAGACCCATCCAAGTTATCCCAAATCTTTCACAATGGATACTCCGTGAAGGTATCTAACCAAGACCCATCCAAGTTATCCCAAATCTTTCATTCATCATGTTTTCGCAATTCATATCATATTGGGTTGGGTCCGGCATAGTGGTAGTCAGCACACTATCCTTTCCCCCTCGTTATTCCCCAACTCGTTGGGAGGGCTACGTTACGCCCCCATTATGCTCAACGTGGTGGCGCGACCACCGGGGAAGTCCGACATCTGTCTATTCTCGTTGTGCATAATGTCGTGGATGGTGCGTGTCACGACCCATTCGAGAATATAATAAAAATATATATATTCCAGCAATGGACACGTGACTGAACAAAGCATCAAACCAGAAAACCCAAGTATTATACTAGCAGTCATCTCATCATTTTTTTTTCATAAATAATAAAAACAGCGGAAGTACTGACAAAGTAGAACTCCAAGTATAGTGGTCCAACAAAACACCACTAACAAAACATAACTCTCAAACATCTAATCTGACAGAAAGTAACAGTCTATAACTCAAAACCACTACTGTTGAACTGATTGAAAAAGAACATTGTCTCCAACATGGAGTAACACCAACTAACTGACCCTGCAAGGCAACTCGGCAATGGCTGGCAATGTGAACCTGCTACTCCTCCTGACCTAGATATAGATTGCAACACAAACAGCAAAAGATATCCAAGAGTGTCAGATACAACAGATATATATGTACTTGAAATGTAAGTGCAGTAACTAAACAACAAGGTACAAGTAGAGAACAAGTAACTAAGGGGTTGTGTCTCTCCCCTTCTATCACGTAAACATGCAACTGTCCAATGGGTGGTGTCTCTCCCCCAAATATCACGTAAACATGCCATTGTTCAGTTATTTCTTTGTAATCGTGCCCATAGCACCTTATTTAAAATTGACATCTTATATGCCCACAGTTTAATCGACATCTTATATGCCCATAGTTTAATCGACATCTTATATGCCCACAGTTTAATCGACATCTTATATGCCCACAGTTTAATCGACATCTTATATGCCCACAGTATCATGTACTGAATTTTTTATGCCATTGGCCCCACAGTTCTAACCTCGACATAGTTTAATCGACATCTTATATACCCACAGTTTAATCGACATCTTATATGCCTACAATTCTGTGCCCAATGGCACCATATATTAATTCTCAATCATGCTTGTATTCATATTTGCATTTGTTCTTATATGGAATCAAAGCAGGAAAACATCTTTCGCATGCATTCAACACCAACCACAGAATATCAGGTAACGTTCTACGCATGCAACCATATAACACGTACAGCTAGGAAATTACACAACCAAGCACATATATCAAAAGGCATTTACACACTCACCAAAAATACCGACGAGCGCTGCCAAAGACTACACCTCGGAACATAAGAAGCAACAATCACATCACCTATGATTAATTTAAAAAGAATCAACAATGGTTTATGATAAAAGATTAACAATAAAGTAGTTAGAGCTTTTATCCATGCTAGAAACCTCATAACCATAACCTAATCCTTAAGGGTCCAAAGATACATGTTCTAGATATCAATCAGACTTGATAGTCTTCTGAAATCACTAAAATTGGACATCTTAACCTCGTTTTTGGGATTAATGCTTCAAACTAATATTGTAGAGGATGAAAAACTGAGTGGCGGTTCTTCAGGTCCGATTGGAAAAATAAGGCCGAAATGACCCTAAACAATGCGAATTACAGTAGTAAAAAATAATAGTCCGAATCTGGGATAGTCTCTTAATCTTTTCAACTTAAATCAATTTAATTCTCAAAAATATGGGAAAATAGGTATCATAATGTATTGTAAACATATATACTTGTTACATGATTCAATCTAAGCCTCAAACCTCAATCATTCCATCCTTAAACATGGATTTCCAAGTAGATCTAGGAATTTTTTGTCTAAAAACGAGATTAACTTAAATCTATTAATTCAGCCCTAACCATGGATGAAATCAACCAATAAAATACATGAGGATGATCATACTTACATAAGGATTAAGTTTGATGAAGAGTTCTTCTTCAAAATCACACTCTAAGGCACTCTTCTCTTGCAAGCACCCTAGCCATCCTTCTTCTTTTCTCTCTAGCCTCCACACAAAATATTAGGTTAAGTCTAATGGTGTATTAGCCTCTTCTCTAACCCTAAATCAGTTTTTAATGATTCAAGAACTCTTTTGCCCTTATTACAACTCTCTAATCACCCTTCCTTGCCCCTCT
>NMUG010001867.1:0-16949 GCA_002855965.1 Monotropa hypopitys | reverse complement strand
TAGTGAGAATCATGGGGTAGACACAATAGAGATAATCCAATGAAATAGTAGAATAGTAACGGTGAAACTCAATCATGGATTTAGATTAGATCAATTTTCTCAACTATATTTTCTCAATCAATCAATCATATCAATCAATTTTCTTTTACTTTCCCTAAGTGACAAAATGGATTTCATACATTTGAAGATCAAGAGTCAATCTTAGAGAATGTATCATATCAATTTTAAGCATAGCAATTATCAAATGAAATCATGAACGATGCGAACTAAGTGAGAATAGAGTTTCATTGATATGCATTTACTCCCCCTAAGTCGATTGTCAATATAAATATATGCATTAGATAGCTTGTGACAATCTTAAGGGGTATATCTCAATATGCCAAGAATGACATTTGTCAATGTTAGATGCATAACATTTATAGCTCAAGACATTCAAGAAGATAATATGAATTTTAATCAACTCCCCCTATCTAAAAGAATTCTTGCACATTTTAAGAACAATCTAGGGGATTGATTTGGTGATAAACAACTTAGTATGCCATTTTCTAAAAAATATATTCAATGAATATTTGACTATGGCGTCTAGAAATTTTATGAAAATCTAAACTTGTTACAATCAACTAAATTTGTGAATCTCTTATCATGCCATGTTCTAGAATAGGTAACAATATTAAGCAAGGCATATCCACAAGTCACTATGCCAAAATTTGAAGTATTCATCTATTTGAAGCAAACCTATGGCATACGACTTTCTTTTATATATCAAAACATGTTTAAGGAGAAAACATGAACATGAGTCAATAATGTATTTTTACAATAAGGCACATCAAAAACTAGGGTCATGGAACGATTTAAAGGATATGACTTGGACGCGCTTGAGTAACCAAGGTAGGGATTACCTACTATAACTAAAGCATAACTATGATTCACAACTTGAAAATATGTGCAATCAAGATTTGTTAACAAGTCAAGAGTGTAAAGCAAATTAATCATAAGAGTTGGAATCCAATATGTAGGTCATAATGCCAAGATATAAGCTATTTACTTAAGTGAGGCACAATTATGGCATATGATTCAATATGTTCAATCTTAATCATGTAAATAGGGGGAAAAGACCTATTTCTTTAAAGTATGAGTTCTAAGATGAACAATCAATCACGAGTTTCTCAACAATGATCAATTAATAAAGCATTAATCATTTAAACCATTGTTCAATCTCAATATGTTATCTTTAGAAGCATAATAGGATCATAGGGTTGAGATGTGAACAAAATAGTTCTGCCAGGAATTTTCTGTCAAATTTTACATAGGCCGGTATGCCGCCCGGTATACCGGCTGCATACCGGCTGCATACCGGGTCTGCAGAAACTTGACAGACAGTATTGAATTTGGTCCAAAAACAAGTGACAATGTAATATCTTGATATAGGTTTCAAACAAACTGTTTTAACTTATAATGTAGCATCTAATGTTAATCAAGATTTGCTCAAAGGCTCGTTTACTCTAATAGCACAAGTAAGGAATGTTTTTGAAAGAGATTTAATACTTGAGCAACCTAGTATGCTATGTTGAGTTCTAGTGTAAAAGTTAACGAATGCAAGTAGATAAGGTGCACATAACAACCATATATTACAAGCAAACCAAACATATTTGCAAAGTTAAGCTAGGACATAGGTTCAAAAACAAGGTTTAGAGCAAACTTGCCAAGTCTATACATACTTGGACTTTCCAACATAAAACAAAGACAAACACACCAACAAAAGTCTAAAACCAAACGATAGAAAGATGAAATCTAGTTCTCGGCACCTCCACCATCAACGTGGCCACTTCCATCAACTTCTTCACCATCATTGCCATCAACGTCCCTTTTTTGAGATTGATCATGAAATACGGGTGCTTGTTGAAATTGGCTATAAGGAGTGTACTCCGAATATTGTTGCCCGTAGAAGTTTTGGAACCATTGTTGTTGGTCAATGATATGTTGTTGTTGTTCGGACATGAAGTCAACGCGATGGGTTAGGTTAGAGATGGTTGAATCGGTTCTTTGGGTGAAGGAGTCAAAGTCGGAAAGGAATTTGGTTTGATTGGTGGTGAGTGTAGCAAGTTGGCTAAGTACAACGTTCATAAAATCTTGTGACATTGAAGGAGCTTGTGAACTTTGTCCAACTTCCAATGGAGCATCACTAGGTGGAGGAGGAATGTCGGAAGTAGTGCCCGTAGTGGTGGTGCTCCTAGCTTCTTTTAGCTTAGGAAAGGACATAGGAGACTTATCCAATAGGTCCATGACTTGCCCTCTAATGTTCACCTCAAAGTGTTGAAAGATTTTAGTGAGAATGGCTCCAAAAGGTAGGGCTTTTTGCCAATCGGAGAGAACGGAAGCCATTTTACGCATAATGATATAACCCAAGTCAAGTTTGATGCCTTTCAATAGGCAATACATGACGTACACTTGCATGGGTGAGACGGCATCATAGTGTCCCGCCTTAGGAATGATATTTTCATAGATGAAGGCATGCATGAATTTTACTTCATGAGTAAGGTCATTCCTAACAGTCCCTCCGGGGATGGTCCTCTCGCGGGTGACGGTTTGGAGTAGGGGTGTTAGGTCTTCAAAGGCATTCTGAAGATCTTGGTCATTCGTGAGATATACGTTCATAGTGCCCCTATCGTGACCAATAATCTCTGCCAAGGTGTTGACAGTGAGAGTGATTGATTTTCCCTTAACGAAGGACTTCAATGTGTATTCATACTCATCACTATCAACATATAGGTCACTATAAAAATATCTAACGAGCTTTTTGAACACGGTGGTGGGAATGTCTAGGGCATTCTTCCATCCAATGGCCTCCATGAGGTCAATCAAGTGACGCCTAGATTCGGGAGACGGAATTACCTTTCGCCCGGTAATAATGGGTTTTGTAGAGAACAAATCCCATTGTGAAGATGAGCCAAAATCGCGGAATCGAGACACGTCAAAGGTTGGAGCTTGACTTGATTCACCTTGGGTGCACTTGCTCTTCTTGCTCCTACGGTTATAGGTAGTCATTTTTTAGAATTTGGAATTTTGGACTTAGGGTTTGGATTTTCGGATTTTCTGAAAATTGGGGGTTTGGAGCGGATGATTCTCCAATCCCTTGGAGTATGATGTAGAGGAGATGGAACTAGGGTGATTTTGGTTCCTAGGGCAAGAGAAATGGTAAGGGGATGGAGATTTGGCAAGAGAGATGTCAAGGGAGAGAAGAGGGTTCGAGAGAAATCTGCCCAGAATAAGTTGGAAGCTTTAATAGTCGGACAACTTAGTTAATTTCTGGTCGAAGACCTGATTCAAATTTTCGAGCTCTAAAGTCTTCGGTCGCCACCATATGTGGAGAAAATCTGCTAAGTTTGCTAAATTTCTTATCGTACTTCGAAATAGTACCATATCCTTGTTGCAAAGTGATAAACTTGAGGCATTTATTGTCCCGAATGGACTTTGGAAAGTGTTTTTCATAAAACACTTCAAGGAATCGGCACCACTCCATACCTGGTTCGGCCTCTCTCCTAGAGAGCCACCAGCGATGTGCATCCCTTCAAATATATAGGTGGCCAAGACCACTTTATGTGCTTAAGAGCAGGGTAATACAAAAAAGATTTTCTCCAAACTTAACACCCAGGCTTCAGCCCTATCTGGATCGATTCCTCCCTCAAATGTGGGAGGTTTTATATGCTAAAAATCTCTAATACGAACCTGATCATTGTCTGGTTGATTGTTTCTTCCGATAACACATACAACGCCTTCTAAAATCTGCTCCATGCGGTCCATTCGGTCCACAGCTGGCTGCGGCTCATGGACCTGAGGATATTCTGCATTTCCTTCCATGTTATCCTCCATAATCTATATCCACAAAACAGATATTCAATAACCTATCATAATTCTTATTTTACTTGTTTTTGGAAAATACTTATCAATTCATTTCATTTTCCTTTATGAAAGTATCATTTCTTATTTTATTTTATCTAAGAGTATCTACTTCGGATATTCATTGAAGCATCGATGGCTAGCTACACTTCTAATGACATCCAAATGCAGATCTCAAAGTTTCCAAAAACAAATTATCACATTGGTTAATCACATATACCCTTACTAGGGTGATTTTCGCATATACTATCTCTTATACACTTCACATCTCACTCACAGACTTACATAGCCCAAAGTTTATATAGACTGGGCTCTGATAGCACTAAATCTATCACGACCCTGACCCATCCTTTGAGGCTATCAAGACAGACGCCAAGTGATTTGCTTAACCACCTTAGACCTTTATAACTTAAACTTTAATTAAACTTTCGAATGAGGATAAAACACAGCGGAAATATTACACGTGCATAAAACTGTAATAAAGTAATTGTTCTGAATATGTTACATGTAACATCCCAATCCAAATAACCTCAAATAAAAGTACGGAAAATAAAACTTTTCTTTATTAACCACCAAGATAACAATAATTCGACATCAATTATGAAATTGCTAAAGTCTAAAAGATAACATAAGCCACCAACGGCTTGACTTCAAATGACTTCCCAACTCAAATAAATTAAGAAACGCAACTGATAGCCTTAAGACATAACGAATGTCCGATGTCTCCAACAAAGCATGATTAAGTTCCAAATACTACAATGTGAAGGAATAACAGAAATTATGAAAAGACTATCTTCTATCCCGACTCGCCTCAAGAGCCAGATCTCCAAGTGTAATAACCACCACCTCAAGTGCCTCGTAGTGGACCTCTAACCCTGCTATCTGATTTCCAAAACAAACAAGGAAACCAGAGTGTGAATTATAGAGTTTCATATTCCGAAATATTCAAAGCAACACACTTTAACAAAAATGAGATAACAATCTTCTTCTTATTAAAATTCTCTTTTCTTTTCAAAAACTCGGTATTCTCCGGCTACCGTTGCCAATAAAATCTTTGTGGATGTCCTCCGGCCATCCACTGCCAAAATAGTATTTTGTGGATATTTTCCGGTTATCCACTGCCAATTTAAAAACACTTGCTCAAAACCATCTATTGAGCCATGAAGCATACCCCTATCAAGTATGTTGTGGATGTTCTCCGGCCATCCACCGCCAAAACAATTTTTTGTGGATATTCTCCGGCTATCCACCGCCAAAACCATTTTCCTTTTCTTTTCAAAAACAAGTGCCGAAACGGCTAATTGGTTTCCAACAACAACAACGTCTACATCTATTTACTCAAGTCAATTAACATCGTACTAATGAAAAATGTATTTCCTACACTCACCAAAGCCGCTTAGATATTGAATGATTTTTCTGTTTACTTTCCGACGGTTCCGCAATTGCCCGGATCCGACCCTGTCACCACAATCCAATAAAATCAATAAAGCGTTCATGAATCGAAATACAAGGTTAAGGGCATACAAGAATGCAAAAACGAGATAGATCTAGAAATTTTCACCCTTCAACGTGCCCCTCCGAATACATGAAAAACATATGGTTTGCATGCATTATTTCCCATAACTCCATCTTCCCCAAGCATTTATATATATATATATATATATATATACCCATACCCATCTACTCTATAGCCCCATAACCTCAAGGGTTCCAAGAAAACATGAAGAAAACTAAATATAATCGCAGAGATTTAGAGATTCTTAAGTACTTACCCCACAAGATCTTGCACAAGAAAAGAATCCCCAAAAACGTTCAAGATTTCCCAAGCTTTTCCTTCACCAAGTGGATCTCTCTCTCTCACTCTCTTTAGGTTTTCTCTCAAGCCTTTGGAACTTAAGAGATGGAGGCTGCAGTAATCTATAACCCTAATACTCATTAGGGAGTCTATAAACCGTATTTAGGATAAAATCCCTTAATTGCCCCTTAAAAAAACGGATCTGTAAATTTAATCCCCGACGCAGGTTATCGATAACCCAAAAATTGTGGTTATCGATAACCCGATCCGCGGGATCTAGGCTGGCCCAAAATTTTCCCCCGGTTATCAATAATGCCACCAAACGTATTATCGATAACCCGACTCTCGGGTTTTTCCTACGGTAGCCAAACTTTTCTGGTTATCGATAATTAAAAATGTTTAAAACGTTTAATGAAACATTTAAAACGTTTAATAAAATAAATCCCACGGAAGACAGGGATAATTGGAAACATACCAGAAATCCATGTATTTAAGTGCAATGTCACCCACCTTGGTCAAATGGGGTATCGGGTTGACCTGAAAGTCCAATAACAGTAATATAATTACTAACGGAAATCTTTAAATAATTTCTTAACTTGTTTATCTATTTATTTCTTCCTTTCTAGGCTTCATTTTAACCCTTTTATCTTGGGGCTATGCTTAATTAGGCTTTTCCTACATTTCCCCGACATTCCAGTCACATTTTCCCGGACCGGTACCCAACCGGTACTCCGACCGGCATACCGGTCGGTATGCCAGATTTGGATAAAAACGGGCAGTAGGCTTTGGCTTACAGTTTTCACTCACCGTTAGCACCACCGGTATGCCGACCGGCATACCGGCCGGTGATCCGGTCTTCAATCCGGTGCCAAGAACATCAAGAACAGTGGTTCAGGCTTAAGGTTTTTGGCTCGGGAATCTTAATTTCATCCTCCAAATACGTTTTTCTCAAGTTTCTTCGGTCATAATCAACATATACGGCCTATAAACGGCCTATATACGCTATTAAGCGAATCAAAAACACGTTAGATTCATTCGATTCGGGAATTCCTAAATTTTTCTTAAACTCGTATTTCGAATCGATTTTGATGTTTTAGAACGATTCCAATATGTTAAAACGATCGTTGTGGAGTTCATACCTCAGTACGATACTTGGTTCGATCGTCGGGTCGCCAGATTTTCTGACCGGATTCCTGTTTCCCTCTCCTATCTCCCTTTCCTCTTTCTCCCTGGAGTTTCCTTTTTTTGTTTCTTTGATTTTATTTTGTTAATTCTATTTTAGTTATTATTAGGATAAATATAGGTTTATGTTTTAATTTGAATTTAACTTTGAGTTACACTATAGTGCGGGAAGGTGCACCGTAGTTACAATGTTCTTTAAATCAAATTTTCGTATTTAACGTATTATTCGATAATTCTTTTATTCATTCTTTTACTTTTAAAATTCCTTTCTCAGCTCCAAAAATTTCTAATCCCCACAGGAAATTTCTATTTATCCTTTTACATCTAATATAAATTCCTGATACTTAATTTCTTCCTTTAAGCCCTTTAATTAATTTTGATTAGCATTAAACTTGATTATAATTATTTTGGAAAAAATCGCGATGTTATACACTCTTCTTTCACTATCCATTGGATTATAGACTCTAGTGCATCAGATTATATGACAGGTTGCTCTTATGTGTTTGACTTTTATACTACTTGTTCTGGTAAGGATAATGTCTGAATAGCTGATGGGTCATTCTTTGCTATTTTTGGGAAGGGCTCCGTCAACCATTCTCCCTCTATCTCTCTTTACTATGTCCTACATATTCCAAACTTTGCCACTAACCTTCTGTTAGTTAGTAGTCTTACTCGTTCTGCAAACTGTGTTACTGTCTTGTGAGAATATTCTGTACATTCTAAAGATATTTACTATATCTTTACAATATAATATGTAAATATTCTGTTTCCATTTAAGAGTCCTGTAATTATGTAAATGATTTTGTTTCCTTTATTTGTTCTTTCCTAATTAGGCGTTGTCTAGTTCTATATATTTGTGCTCTTCCTTTGTATTATAACACAACTCAATATACAACATTTTCTCTCCATTTTGTCATATGATATCACAGCCCATTAGGGTTTTAGTTTAGGGTTCCTTCTTCAGCAGTCGTCATAACCTCTGACGACCAACCACCCTTCCGACGACTATTCTTCGCCATCGCTGCTACTCTGTCTCCCTCCATTGCCGTTCGCCGATGCCATCACAACCGTTCATCGCCTCTCATACCTCTATCACCGTCATCGCTGTTCTCTCTCGTCATCATCGTTGTTCGTCTTCCACCATCACTGCTCTTCGTCTTCATCAACATTCACCGCTACCTCCGACAATCAGCAACCTTTTCTAACTTCGACGACCAACCATCCCTTCGACGACCAATCACCATTGTTGTTCGTCTTCATCAGCATTGTTCATCGCCGTTCGTCACTGCTCTTCGCCTTAGTCACTGTTCATTGCCAGCAGCCACCATCGTCGCCGTCGCCAGCAGCCACCACCGCTATCGTCGTTAACAGCCACCGTTGCTGCCGCCATTGCCACCAGCAGCCACTGCCATTGCCACCATCGTCGCCAACAGTCATCATCGTCATTTGTGGTTCTTATTCCAGATCTTTGGTCTCAAATCTCTCGCTCTCGTCTGATCTCTCGTCCCAACATCATCGTCACACCATCGTTGCCCATCTCTATCTCCCACCGTCGTTGTTCACCACCATCGCAGTCCATCACTATCGCGGTCTACCACCATTCTCGCTCACCATCGGCATTCGTCAGATCTGCAGGAGCATCTGCCACCGCCACCTCTGTCATTGTTCCGTCAGCCGCAACTGCCACCTCTGTTTTTCTTTCTCGTCACTATTCTCGTCTATTTGCCGTCGTCTCCATCAGTAGGGTTTTGATTTCCCGAATCATTATCATCGTTCATCCCCGTATCTCTGATTTCTGGGCAAATTTAAGGTTGGTTCAATATTCGGATCTATTTTTGTTCTGAGACTACTTGTTCCAAGATTCCCTGATGCAGTCTATTAGTGCTCGTCTTCAGTTCGATGAGTGTGCCTATTGTCGTAAGAAAGACCACTAGAAGAAAAAATGTCCTAAGAAAGGACACCATGTATCATCCCAAATATCTTTTGGACCGCTTCGTCCTTTTACAGCTCTAGTTACTACATTTGAGAGCACTTCTGAGATAAATGACATTGTGCTAAACTGGCTCAGCTTCTGCAGATGATGACTTCCTCTTCTATGTTTGTTTCACGTAAAACAATGACCTCAGGATCCTCAGGTTTGCTTGGTTCTCTGCCAGGTATCCCCACTACTATTTGGATTCTAGATTCCTGTGTTTTATTTCATATAACACCTCATCTGTCTCTACTGCAAAACTGCGTCCTTCCATCTTCTCCTATCACTATACGTACAACAAATGGTTCTCCTTTGTCTGTTGTATCTATTGGATCTATTCCTATGACGTCTTCTTCAGTTGTGTCACTCCCACATGTTCTTTATGTTCCTCAATTATCTGTTAATCTTTTATCCATTAGTCAGTTGGATGCTTCAGGGTTTGACATTCTTTTTTCTTCTTCTGTTTGTTGTATGCAGGATCGGAAGTCAGGGAAGCAGATTGGGACATTGCGCATGGTTGGTGATCTCTATGTGGTGGAGAACTTACATATTGACACTTTCTCTGCTCCAGCAGCTTTATCCTTATTCCAGTTAGATAATTCTTCTGGCCCTTTCTTTCTTTGGCATGCTAAGTTAGGCCATTTGTCAACTGATCGCTTATGATCCTTATTTCAGTCTGGTGTTTTGGAAATAGTTTCTACCACCGATATTTCTGAGTGTCAAGGATATAAACTTGCAAAAATGACAGCCTTACCATTTAATAGAAGTAATTTCATATCCACTTATCCTTTTTCTCTTGTCCATACTGATGTCTGGGGACCGTCTCCTGTTATGTTAAAAAGTGTCTTAACCTATTATGTTTCTTTCGTTGATGGTTACTCTCGATTCACATGGGTTTATCTTATGTAACATAAATCTGACTTTTATGAGATTTATCGGTCTTTTAAGTCCATGGTGACTACTCAGTTTTCTTCCACAATTAAAATTTTGCGGTCTGATCTGGGTGGGGAGTATACAAAAGGTGCATTTACTGATTACCTGTCATCTCTAGCTACTGTACATCAGTCCTCTTGTAGTGGCACTCCTGCTCAAAATGGTCGTGCTAAACGTAAGCATCATCATCTTATTGAGATTGCTAGATCCCTTCTTCTCTCTGCATCTGTTCCCAGTTGTTTTTGGGGTGAAGCAATGCTCACTGATGCATTTCTCGTCAATTGTATGCCCACTCCAGTTCTGTCTGGAAAACCCCCTCACGAGTTACTATTTTCTACCACCCCCAATTACTCGCTTCTTCGAGTATTTAGTTGTGCATGTTTTGTTCTCCTTCCTAAACAAGCTCGTACCAAAGTCAGTAATCGATCTACTCTCTGTGTTTTTCTGTGCTATAGCACCACTCAAAAGGGCTATCATTGTTATAATCATGTGTCTCAACATCTCTATGTCTCCTCATAGGTTGTCTTCCTTGAGCATCTTTCCTATTATCATCTTCCCTCTGCCTCTCCATCTGTCTCTAAACAAGAATTACTATCCATTGATCCATTTCTGTATGAGATCACTTATGACGAGTATATATCTACCATTCCTCTCGATTCTATGCCTATTTTAGATGCTCTCTCCTGGTGCTTCTTCTCCTGCTCCCCTTCTGGTCTACTCACGACGACCACCACCAAAACTACCAGTGCCTCCCCCTGCCCCTACTGCCTCTGTGGATTCTGATCCTGCTCCTCGCCGCTACCCATTTCTTGGAAGATTCCCTGTGCAAAGGTTGGGTTTTTCTAACACTTGTTTTTCAGTCTCTCACCTTATTGTTTTATCTTCTATACATTCTTATTCTGAGCCTCAGTCTTATAAGGAGGCCTGTCAGGATCCTAAGTGGGTCATTGCTATGCAAGAAGAACTTTCTGGTCTTGATAGGACTTCTACTTGGGAGATGGTACCTTGCCCTGCATGTAAAAATATTGTTGGCTGTAAATGGATTTTCAAAGTTAAAGCTCATTCTATTGGGACATTAGAACACTATAAGGCTCATCTTGTAGCTAAAGGGTTTTCTCAGGAGTATGTCATTGACTATGAAGAAACTTTTGCACCAGTTGCCAAAATGACTTCTCTCCGGACTTTGATTTCTGTTGTTGCTGCTCATCATTGGCCTTTGTATCAGATGGATGTTAAAAGTGCTTTTCTCAACGGCTTGCTGACTAAGGAAGTTTATATACATCCCCCTCTTGGCTTATTCCGTTCTCCTGGATATGTTTGTCGCCTTCGGCGAGCTTTGTATGGACTTAAACAAACCCCTCGGGCTTGGTATGATTGCTTCCAAGACGCGATCACCCAACTAGGTTTCTTCCCCAATGCTCGTGATTCAGCATTGTTTCTTCTTCGCACCACCAATGGGCTTGTTATCTTGCTTCTCTATGTGAATGATGTGATCATCACCGGATCCGATCCTGCTGCTATTGCTCATGTCAAACAATATTTGTTTGATACATTCGAGATGAGAGACTTGAGACATTTGCGTCATTTTCTTGGTATTGAAGTTTCATACTCTCCCAAAGACTATTTTTTGTCTCAAGCTAAGTATGCAAATGAGATCCTTCATCGTGCTCGCTCACTGATTCCAAGACATCCGCTACACCGATTGAGCTTCATGCTCAATTTGTCCCCATTGGTGGGGAACCTTTAGATGGTCTTACTCTTTATCGGGAGCTTGTCGGCTGTTTGGTTTATCTGACTGTGACTCGTCCAGATCTGGCTTATGTTGTTTATATTGCGAGCAAGTTTATTTCTGCCCCTCGATCCACTCACTGGGCCGCTTTACTGTGTATCTTGTGGTATGTTTGGGGCACGATATTTCAGGGCCTTCTTTTGTCTTCCACCTCTTCATTGGAGCTGCATGCTTATGTTGATGCTGACTGGGCTGGTGATGTGATGGACCGCAAGTCTACCTTGGGTATTTGTGCTTTTTTTGGGGATTCTCTCATTTCTTGGAGCAGCAAGAAACAATCTGTTATTGCTCGCTATACTGCTGAGGCTGAATATCGTGCTATGGCTTAGGCAACTGCTGAGATTATATGGCTTTACTGGCTCCTCTCTGATTTGGATGTTCCTCAGTCTTCTTCTATACCTCTCTACTGTGACAATCGTAATACTATTCTGATTGCTCATAATATAGTTTTTCACGAGCGCACCAAGCATATTGAGATCGACTGTCACCTCATTCGTCACCATCTTCAAGCTGACACTATTTCTTTACCTTTTGTTTCCTCCACTCTTCAGATTGCTGATTTCTTCACGAAGATTCACATTGCTACCCGTTTTCAGTTCTTAGTGGACAAACTCTCTATGATTTCTATTGAATCATCGTGAGTTTGAAGGGAGGGGTTGAGAATATTCCGTATATTCTAAAGATATTTAATATTTCTTTAGAATGTAATATGTAAATATTTTGTTTCCATTTAAGAGTCCTGTAATTATGTTGTTGATTTTGTTTCCTTTATTTGTTCTTTTCTAATTAGGCATTGTCTAGTTCTATATATTTGTACTCTTCCTTTGTATTATAAGACAATTCAATATACAACAGTTTCTCTCTATTTTGTCATATGTCTTTCATACTCTTTGTGTTTTCCAGGAACTGGATAATGAGAAGGAGATTGGCAGTGATAAATCACACATTGGTCTCTATTTTTTGGAGTCGGCTCTTTGCCTATCTCATCCACCAATGTCGTGTGGCTTGGCTCAGCAGACAAATATGAGTTCAGCTCTCTCTGTGCTACATCAGTGGCATCGTAGATTGGGTCACCCCTCGTTTGAGATTTTAGGGAAGATGTTTTCGAATTTAGTAAAATATTGTTCTCAGAGTCAGCTTTTTTGTGAAGCTTATGAGCTTTCGAAACATAAACGATCTTTTTATGTTTTTTTAATCAGAGAAGTGCTTCTCCATTTATGGTTATTCATACTGATGTCTGGGGCTCCTATCCTATCACATCTTTTAAAGGTTATCATTGGTTTGTCACTTTCATTGACTGTTATTCTCGTGTCACTTCGGTGTATTTGCTTAAATTAAAAAGTGAAGTTTTTTTTTTTCTGTTTTAGGTCTTTTCATGCAATGGCTCGCACTCAGTTTGACACACATACTAAAATTCTCCGTAGTTACAATGGTACAAAGTATATGGATGGGGTTTTCGGACTTTCCTAGATGAGCATGGTATAATTTTCCAGACGACTTGTGTTGATACTCCACAACAAAATTGAGTTGCTGAACGGAAAAATCGACATCTTGCTGAAGTTGCATGCTCTCTATTGTTTACCATGAATGTTCCAAAATATTTATGGGGAGAGACAATCTTGATTGCAACTTATCTAATCAATTGTATGCCTTCTAGTGTTCTTAACTTTAATACTACCATAGAGTGCCTTCTTACCAATTGTTGTGTCATTACCCTTCCTCTGAGAGTTTTTGGATGTGTATGCTTTGTTCATGCTCATCGTCCCTCTGGGGGAAGGTTAGGTTACGAATTCATAAATGTATTTTCACTGTGTACTCTCCTACTCAAAAGGGCTATAAATGTTATAATCCTTCCTCTAGAAAGTTTTTTGTCATTATAGATGCCACTTTTTGGGAGATAAAATCCTTTTATCCCTTCTCTAATCCATCTCTTCTGGGAGAGCGTAGGCAAGATGAAGCGTTGTTTTTTTATAGTCATGGTAAGGGGAAGCACTAGTTTTATAATCGTGGTAAGGGGGAGACAATGGATAAGTCTGGAGAGGAATCAATATTTGCTAATGGAACAACATATGACATGGGAGGTGATATTGAGGAACGTAGATGACTGCAATGGATTGACTTGCGGACCTTTGCTAGACGGAAAAAAGGGAGTCTTCGTGTGTGATACCACCTTGTCAACCACCATCTTTAACTCCAATTCTTGACTCCTCGACTCTAGTTCCAACCTCCTCATTTGGTAATAATTCTTCTCTCATTGAATATCCTTCTATTGATATTGATGATCGTCCTATTGCTCATCGGAAAGGTGTTAGAAAATATACTACTAAACATCACATCTCTCAGTTTGTTTCTTATCATCATTTATCTTTATCATACCATGCCTTGTTTCGTCTCTCTATTCCGTATCTATTCCACAGAATTGGCAGGAAGCATTCATGATACCTAAGTTGAAAGGAGTTATGCTAGGAGAGATCACCGCTTGAAAAGGAATGACACTTGGGAGTTTCTACACTTCCGAGAGGGAAGAAATCAGTGGGACACAGGTGGGTTTTCACTATTAAGCAGAATGTTGACAGTACAGTTAAGAGATACAAAGCAAGACTGGTTGCTAGGAGTTTTACTCAAATATATAGCATGGACTATAAGGAGACGTTTTCTCCTGTAGCAAAGATAAATTCTGTGCGAGCTCTTTTTTCGTATGTGTGGTGATCGGACCTACGCCCAGGAGAAAGGTCTACTATGAAACTTATCACTAAAGCTTCGGCAGTCCAGTCCGTCCAGACCGGAGGGTCCGCATCATGGCTGACCGGCATTGTCCGGGCAGCCTTCCCTTCGGCGATATTCTTCGCCACCTCGCGACCCACTCCCGAGCGGACCAGACCATCCGGAGGGTCACCCTCCTGTCATTGTCGTGAGGGATCCAGTATGATGCCCCATCCGTACGACCTAACCCGGTCCACCAACCGTCCAGGCCCACTAAAGGGCCCCCGACGTACGGCCCACTCAATATTCTTGAGCCCCAAGTCAATATTTCTCTATAAATACCACCCGTGGGTACTGTTCACGAGATCGAGCGATCAATCCAGACTTTTGATCTCCGACCACTACCGTCCGGCCTCCTCTCGTTTGCTTTACCTCTCCTCAAACCGTTACTAACTTAAGCATCGGAGGCTCCGTTGGTCAAAACCAACCGGCGGGCACTAACCTTTGTTTTACAGGAGCCAAGCAGGAGGACCCCTTTTACTTGTTTGCAGAGACCACTAGAGCCACTGGCGGGCACCCGACCACCGTCTCCGGAGGACTAGCAACCGAAGCTCTCGTTCGGCGGAAACCGGCTACCACAATTGGCGTTCACAGTGGGACCAGCTATCCCAAGTCTCAGTGGAAACCAGTTGTCTGCCCCTCTGTTGAGCTATTCCCCATGGATGACGGAAACAACACACCGGTGGCCCAGGACCCTACTATCCCCATCAGACCTGCTCCTGCTCCCCCTCAGCATGTCTCACTGGGGCTCTTCGCCTCTCCGACCGGCCTCACCCCGGAGCTTGGGTCGGCCTACGCTGCGGCCATGGATCGGATGCTGAAGGAGAGGGACGCAGAGATCGCCCAGCTTCGGGACCAGGTGACTCGGATGGCCGGTGCCCAGGACTCATCTTCACGATCCTCAGGACAGTGCAGGCGCAGATCGAAGGAAGACAGGGAGCGCAAAGGAAAGGGAGTGGCCGAAGGACAGGATCGTCGGCCAGACCACTCAGAGGGCAACGATAGGCGCCCCAAGCGTCCTGAGTCTGTCCCTCTCTACATATACGAAGGGGGAGAATTCGTTGAAGTCTGCCCACACGATCTCCAGGACTTCTGGCCGGACACAGAGGACTCCGGCCGACAGAAGGAGAGGCACCATCACGACCGGGAAGAAAGGCACCGACATCGCTCTCCGGTCTCTGACAATGACCGAAGGGAGCATCGGCGCCACCGAAGGGACCACCTTGCCGACTACCCCTCTGGGCAGGCCCTTCAGGCTGTCGATGCTCGTCTGGAGCAGCTCAGCCTTTCTCCTTTCTCCCGGACCATCGAATCGGCCGTCCTCCCTCCTGGCTTCAGCTTGCCAAAGTTCACCAGGTATGATCCAAAGACCGACGCCTACACCCACCTCATCTACTACCGACAGATCATGGCGCTCTACTCTTCGAGCGACGCCGTGCTGTGCAAGGTCTTCCCTACGAGCCTCGACACCCAGGGCTCGCTTTGGTTCAACAAGCTCCCCACTCGGTCCATCCGGAGCTTCAGAGACCTGGAGAGGACCTTCCTTGCCCGCTTCGTGACTAGCAGCAAGCAGAAAAAAGAGGTCGACTCTCTGATCAGTCTCAGAAAGAGACCGGACGAGACCCTCCGGCAGTATGCCGACCGCTACTGGGAGCTGTACAACGACATCCAGAACTGCGATCAGGGAGTCGCCACATCCTCCTTCAAGCTGGGCCTAGAGTCCGAAAGCCCCATGCTCCGGGAGCTCATGCTCCACCCTGCGGAGAACATGGATGATCTGATGCAGATGATTGACAAGTTCTGTCAATTGGAGGACCTTCTGGTCGAGCGTGCCTCCATCCGACCCCCTCAGGCACGGCCTGCCCCCGCTCAGCACAACCAGAGGCAGGTCAATATGGTGAAAACTGGAGATAGGAAGGCTCCAAAGCGGAGGACCACGTGGCGGAGACCACGGTTTTTACAGAACCGATTTACATCGTCCTCCGACTGATCAGGGACGAACCGTTCTTCAGGGAGCCGGATCACAAGTTGGGAGAAAGGCATCCGAACAAGAAGACCTACTGTACTTATCACCGAGAAAGGGGACACTTCACAACATCCTGCCTCCCCTTCAAAGCATACATGGAGCACCTTGTCCGGCAGGGTCATCTCGACAAGTGGATCGATCGGCGCCGGACGCCGGCAGCCAGGCCCAATGCATGCCCAGCAAACCAGGGTGAAGAAATTGTTCCGATGATCCCGTGATCCGGCAAACACCAAACAGACCCACTGAACTGTAAAAACTTGTCAATTTCTGATTATCTAATGAAATGCCCTTCTCGTCTTCCCTCTTTGTGTGTTCTTCGTTGCTATTTTCAGGACCATAAAACCGTGGCTCCGGCAGGCGCCAACTTTGACTGGGTTATAACCTGCCGTCCACCCCATGGCTCTGGGCAATTCATCCATCATCATGGCTCCGGCAGGCGCCAGCTTCGACTGGGTCATAACCTGCCGTCCATCCCATGGCTCCGGCGGGCGCGAGCTTTGACTCGGTTATAACCCGACCGTCCATCACCATGGCTCTGGATTGTCCACCCATCCCGAAGACCGACTGGCTGGCTTGGCCGAGTAGCTGCAAT